>CM053036.1:16793790-16998790 GCA_028564925.1 Lithobates sylvaticus | reverse complement strand
AGGCCGAGTCCCCGAGCTGGAGTACGAGGGGCTGCCCGAGGGATCTACCGTCACCACACACATGATGGCCGGAGCCGTGGCGGGGATTATGGAGCATTGTCTCATGTACCCTGTGGACTGTGTGAAGGTGAGGAGACGGGGGAGGGGCCATCACCGAGGGGGCGGGGTTATGGAGCATGGCCTGGTGTAGACTCTGTAAAGGGGAGGAGTCATCACTAGGGGAGAGGGAGGTGCTATCACTAGGGGGAGGGGTCATTACTAGGGGAGGGGTCATCACTGTAGGGTGGAGCTGTCACTAGGGGAGGAGTCTTTACTGTAGGGAGGAGCTGTCACTAGGGGAGAGGGAGGAGTCTTCACTGTAGGGAGGAGCTGTCACTAGGAGTGGGAGGGGTAGTCACTGTAGGGAGGAGCTGTTACTAGGAGTGGGAGGGGTAGTCACTGTAGGGAGGAGCTGTCACTAGGAGTGGGAGGGGTCTTCACTGTAGGGAGGAGCTGTCACTAGGAGTGGGAGGGGTCTTCACCGTAGGGAGGAGCTGCCACTAGGGGAGGGGTAGTCACTGTAGGGAGGAGCTGTCACTAGGAGTGGGCGGGGTAGTCACTGTAGGGAGGAGCTGTTACTAGGAGTGGGAGGGGTAGTCACTGTAGGGAGGAGCTGTCACTAGGAGTGGGAGGGGTCTTCACTGTAGGGAGGAGCTGTCACTAGGAGTGGGAGGGGTCTTCACTGTAGGGAGGAGCTGTCACTAGGGGAGAGGAGGGAGTCTTTACTGTAGGGAGGAGCTGTCACTAGGGGAGGGGGTGGAGCTGTCACTAGGGGAGGAGTCATCCCTGTAGGGAGGAGCTGTCACTAGGGGAGGAGTCTTCACTGTATGGAGGAGCTGTCACTGGTGGTGAGGGAGGAGTCGTCACTGTAGGGAGGAGCTGTCACTAGTGGTGAGGGAGGAGCTGTCACTAGGGGAGGAGTCATCCCTGTAGGGAGGAGCTGTCACTAGGGGAGTGGGAGGAGTCTTCACTGTATGGAGGAGCTGTCACTGGTGGTGAGGGAGGAGTCGTCACTGTAGGGAGGAGCTGTCACTAGGGGAAGGGGAGGAGTCGTCACTGTAGGGAGGAGCTGTCACTAGGAGTGGGAGGAGTCGTCACTGTAGGGAGGAGCTGTCACTAGGAGTGGGAGGAGTCGTCACTGTAGGGAGGAGCTGTCACTGGTGGTGAGGGAGGAGTCGTCACTGTAGGGAGGAGCTGTCACTAGGGGAAGGGGAGGAGTCGTCACTGTAGGGAGGAGCTGTCACTAGGGGAAGGGGAGGAGTCGTCACTGTAGGGAGGAGCTGTCACTAGTGGTGAGGGAGGAGTCGTCACTGTAGGGAGGAGCTGTCACTAGTGGTGAGGGAGGAGTCGTCACTGTAGGGAGGAGCTGTCACTAGGGGAGGAGTCATCAGGTGACACTACGCTAAGCTATATTCCCGATCACTTGTATAGAGGTGACCATTACACTACATTTGGCTGATTTATGTGATACACGAGATACAATGTTGGGATCTAATCAGACACTTGGGCTCCCCTCACACCTCATCGATTTACTGGCATTTTGTTGGGTGTGGGCTTTTTTTTTTTTATCCTTCTTTGCATTTTTTTTTTTTTTTTTTTTAATTCTTTTAAAGTGTATTACAAGCTTTTTCCAGCTTCAGGCGCTTTTGTTTAGCCAATAGAAAGCACTACAGGGGGGGGAGAGGAAATTGGGGGCGGAGAGCTGCTATTTGAACGTTTTTCTGCTCAAGTCAGGCGTTTGTTTTGAAGTCTATGGGGGCCAAAAAAACGCCTGTAATCTGCCAAAAACAAGCTCATTTTTTTTATTTTTATATATTTTTTTTTTTTTGAGCTTCAGGTGATAAAACGCTCGGATGTGAACAGGGGGCCCTTGAAATTTAATGGTATTTTGCTTGTTGGGTGTCTTTTGGAGCTTCAGAGCTCAGCGCGTTCCAAGCTGGAGAGCGCTCGGGTGTGACTGGGGCCTAAAATAGCGTCACCCATGTGGTCACCCCGGCCGGGTTTGGGGTGGAGTTCTAAGTATTCCAATGCTGTGTGAGAAATATCTCATTAAATTTCCAACTTTGTGTAACTTTTAATTATTTTATTTTTTTTTTATTTTTTTCTAAAACCTCATGGCAAAACAAGTTCAGAAAACTCGCCATGCCTCGGGCTGTTTAAGTTTGTTTGTTTTTTTTTTTTTTTTTTTTTTAAGGGTTATTTGGACAGTATTTGACATTTTCAGGCCTCAAGAAATGAGATTGGCTGTCGGTACATCAGGATTGATAGATTTTCACATGCACTATATCACCAAAAGTATTGGGACGCCTGCCTTTACACGCCCATGAACTTTAATGCAATCCCAGTCTTAGTCCGTAGGGTTCAGTATTGAGTTGGGTCTGACAGCGCTCAGCAGCTGAACTAATAGTAATGACTGGTGGCTGCAACAAACCGCATGTGCGCTCAAAGAACTGCTGGCCATTTATTGCAACAAAGATTCTACAGACAGTACAAATTGTGGTTGGATTAACGTTGCCACACCAGATGCGAAGCTGGCTCGGGCACTGATGGGTTGCTGTGTCAGACCGGGAGAATCCAAATGTGGGATGCCGCGGTGCAATGCCAACTCGGTGTTTAGCGTGCCAGGCCCCGCTGGCAAATAGAGGTGGTATCGCTGTCACTGGCAATGTAAGTAAACCCACAGCTGACTGTATCCAGAGGAAGAAACGCCACGGTGAGCGGCATGGTGGAAGGCGTCACCGAGGTCCAGACCAGAAATTGCAGCCGTGGTGGTGTAACAACCTATTCGGTGACCAATCGCAGTTTGCTACGGAAGTGACGTTCCGTTGCGGCCATCTTGCTACACCCCACACTCGTCCATAGTAAGGATACACTAAGAAGGGGGAAAGCGGCCATCTTGCTACACCCCACACTCGTCCACAGTAAGGCTACACTAAGAAGGGGGAAAGCGGCCATCTTGCTACACCCCACACTCGTCCATAGTAAGGATACACTAAGAAGGGGGAAAGCGGCCATCTTGCTACACCCCACACTCGTCCACAGTAAGGCTACACTAAGAAGGGGGAAAGCGGCCATCTTGCTACACCCCACACTCGTCCATAGTAAGGATACACTAAGAAGGGGGAAAGCGGACATCTTGTTGCACCCACCGGAGTTTTGCATTTTACACGTATTTATAACAGTAAACTCAGTTTATATAGTGAAATACAGGAGTAACAACTCCGTCTGACTACTTAGATGTTGAATTTTCAAAGCAGCGGCAACCCTCCTCATCTCACAGGTTCGCTTATCTGACAGAAGTTCGCTGCTTTTAAAATTCAACATCTAAGCAGTCAGACGGAGTTGTAAGTCCTGTATTTCACTATATAAACTCACTTTACTTTCCCGCCGAGCGTACGCACATCTGCGTACTCGGCTTTCGGGGGTTATCCCGGGATGATGCCTGCAGCTGCTGCAGGCATCATCCCGGTACCGTTGTTTAGAGCGGGTCGATTGGCTATCCGGGTATAACAACCGATCCGGCTAAAAGCCGCTCTGCTGTTATACCGGAGGAGCGGGAGGGGATGTCCCGTTCTCACGCCGCTCTTACCGGGCCTCCCGTTCCATCGGGAGACCCCATCGAACATCCGGCGGCTAGTGACAGACTGGAACGAAGCCGGAAACTGCTTGGTTCCAGTCTCCTGGATGTAAATGCGGAAGCAACGTCACTTCCTGTTTACTCGGCTGCCAATGGCGCCGGATTAAAAAAAAAAATATATATACTGTATTCATATACACCGTTTTCGGTGATCTGAATACTTTAAAGTGCAATGGAGGGATTTGGGGTCTTTTAGACCCCCCGATCCCTCCATAAAGAGTACCTGTCGCCACCTATTACAAGGGATGTTTTACATTCCTTGTGACAGCAATAAGTGATCAAATAAAAAAAATAAAATAAAATCAAAAAAAAAAAAAACACAATTTTAATTATAAAAATAAATTTAAAGCGTCCCCGCGAGCTCGCGCAGCAAAGAATACGGAAGTCGCACCCGCATATGTAAGCGGTGTTCAAACCCCACATGTGAGGTATCGCCGCGATCGTCAGAGCGAGAGCAAAAAAAAGACCCTAGAGAGTAAAATGGCGGTCCTTGCAACTTTTTATGTTGCACGATATTTGCGCAGCAATCTTTAGAACACGTTTGCCCCGCCCAAAAAAAAAAAGATTGAAGTTAGCCCAATTTTTTATTTTTTTTCCTTTCTTTTTTGTCTAATGTGAAAGATGAAGTTACGCCAAGTAAATAGATACCCAACATGTCACACTGCAAAAATTGCACATGCTCGTGGAATGGCGCCAAACTTCGGTACGTAAAAATCCCCATAGGCGAAAATTTTTAAGAGTTACAGAGAAGGTCTAGAACTATTGCTCTCGCTCTAACGTTCGTGTCAAAGTTACTTTGGACAATTTCATGCTTCCCAACTTTGTGGGAACAGTTTGGGGACGGCCCCCCTTCCTGTTCCAACATGACTGCCCACCAGAGCACAAAGCAAGGTCCATAAAGACGTGGAAGAACTTGACTGGCCTGCACAGAGTCCTGACCTCAAACCGATGGAACACCTTTGGGATGAATTGGAGTGCAGACTGCGAACCAGGCCTTCTCGTCCAACATCAGTGCCTGACCTCACAAATGCGCTTCTGGAAGAATGGTCAAACATTCCCATAGACACCCTCCTAAACCTTGTGGACAGCCTTCCCAGAAGAGTTGAAGCTGCAAAGGGCGGGCCAACTCAATATTGAACCCTACGGACTAAGACTGGGATGCCGTTAAAGTTCATGTGTGTGTGGGTGTGTGTGTGTGTGAAGGCAGGCGTCCCAATACTTTTGACTGTGTGTGTGTTTGTCTACTTTCCTGCGACTAAATAATATACACAAATTTTTTGGGATTTACTTTACTAAAGAAATGTAGCAGTATACCTTTTGACCTAAATTTATGAAAGATTTATTTGCAACCTTTTATATTCGAAACTAAGAAAAATGTTTTTTGGTGTGTGTTTTTTATTTTTTTATTTTTATTAATAATTGGTGGTTAAATGCCCCCAGGAGAGCTCTACCTGTCTCAAAGAAATTTATAAAATGTCATATGGGTACAGCCACCCCCCCATCTCCTGGGGGGGGGGGGGTTATGGAAATGTTGGGGTTTCAGTCTCCTGGTGGTGAAGCTGTAGATGGGGTTCCTGTTTCCTGGGGGGACGGTGTCTATGAAATGTATAGGATGGGTAGGGGTTCTGGTTTCCTGGGCGTGAAGGTGTATATGGGGATGGCTATGAAATGGATGGGTTGAGGTTCTTGTCTCCTGGAGGTGAGTATGGAAATGTATAGGATGGGTTGGGGTTCCTGTTTCCTGGGGGGGGGGGGGGGTGGCTATGAAATGTATAGGATGGGTAGGGGTTCTGGTTTCCTTTCCTGGGGGTGAAGGTGTAGATGGGGTTGGGGGTTTCTGTCTTCTGGGGTGAAGGTGTAGATGGGGTTGGGGGGTTTCTGTCTCCTGGGGGGTGATGGTATAGTTGGGGTTCCGGTCTTCTGGGGGGTGAAGGTGTAGATAGGGTTGGGGTTCCTGGGAGGGGGGGGGGGGTGTCTATGAAATGTATAGGATGGGTAGGGGTTCTGGTTTCCTGGGCGTGAAGGTGTAGATAGGGTTGGGGGTTTCTGTCTTCTGGGGATGGCTATGAAATGGATGGGTTGAGGTTCTTATCACCTGGGAGTGAGTATGGAAATGTATAGGATGGGTTGGGGTTCCTTGTCTCCTGGGGGGTGAAGGTGTAGTTGGGGTTCCTGTCTCCTGGGGGGTGAAGGTGTAGATTGGGTTCCTGTCTCCTGGGGGTGAAGGTGTAGATGGGGTTCCTGTCTCCTGGGGGGTGAAGGTGTAGATGGGGTTCCTGTCTTCTGGGGGTGAAGGTGTAGGTTGGGGTTCCTGTCTTCTGGGGGTGAAGGTGTAGGTTGGGGTTCCTGTCTTCTGGGGGTGAAGGTGTAGGTTGGGGTTCCTGTCTTCTGGGGGTGAAGGTGTAGGTGGGGGTTGGGGGGTTCCTGTCTCCTGGGGGTGAAGGTGTAGGTTGGGGTTCCTGTCTTCTGGGGGTGAAGGTGTTGGTTGGGGTTCCTGTCTTCTGGGGGTGAAGGTGTAGGTTGGGGTTCCTGTCTTCTGGGGGTGAAGGTGTAGGTTGGGGTTCCTGTCTCCTGGGGGTGAAGGTGTAGGTTGGGGTTCCTGTCTTCTGGGGGTGAAGGTGTAGGTTGGGGTTCCTGTCTTCTGGGGGTGAAGGTGTAGGTTGGGGTTCCTGTCTCCTGGGGGGTGAAGGTGTAGGTTGGGGTTTCGGTCTCCTGGGGGGTGAAGGTGTAGTTGGGGGGGGGGTCTCCTTGGGGGAGGGGGGGGGGGGGGGGTGGGGGGGTCCTGTCTCCTGGGGGTGAAGGTGTAGTTGGGGGGGGGGGGGGGGGGTTCCTGTCTCCTGGGGGTGAAGGTGTAGTTTGGGGTTCCTGTCTTCTGGGGGGTGGTTGTGAAATATTATTATGAGGAGATTGGTTGCCACTGTGGACCCCCCCCCCCCCCCCCCCCCCCCCCCCCCCCCCCCCCCCCCCCCCCCCCCCCCCCCTATGGGCCTTCAGTGGGGCAGCCCAGACAGTTCATTGGCTGCAATGATGGGATCGATGAAGGGTCAGAGGAACGAACGACGATGTAGATTCTCAGATGTCCTTTTTTTTCTCTTCCAGACCCGGATGCAGAGTCTGCAGCCCGATCCCGCCGCTCGCTACCGCAACGTGATGGAGGCCTTGTTCAAAATCATCCGCACGGAGGGATTCTGGAGGCCGATGCGAGGATTGAATGTTACAGCGATAGGAGCTGGGCCGGCACATGCCCTGTATTTTGCCTGCTATGAGAAACTGAAAAAGACAATGAGTGATGTCATCCGCCCCGGGGGCAATAGCCATATAGCTAACGGTATTGACGATTGTGCTTACCCCTCCCCCCCTCTGACTGTACCACCTGGAGCACTTACTAATCACACTGGGCCAGGAAATGCCCACCTAGCGTAGTCGCCCTCTAAATTCCTAGAATCTGCCACTCAGTAAGTGAATGAGTGGCCGCCATTGGAGGTTCTGAGGTTTTTGTTCCCCGGCATTTTTTAAATTTTTTTCAGCCTGAAGGACTGGCAGTGGGCGGAGTCATCATAAGACTGATGAGCATAACGGAAATGGTTGTAGACTGCCGGCGGCACACCCGCCTTGCCATCAATGACAGTGTTGGCTGATTGCTCAGCGAATCACAGGAGCCGCCTCGTACCGCAGGGGAAGGCACTAGAGCGCAGACGTCTCGGCATTCTGCTTTGACTTTTTTTTTTTTTTTCCCGCGCGCCATGTGCCAGACGCTCGTCATCCTGTGGTGTTTGGTCTGCGGAGTTCTGGGCACCCTGTGAAGAGAGGGCAGCTATGTGCTCTTTGCTTTGTCCGGGATTTAATTTTATTTTATTTGTGTGATCCGAGGTCTCAGGATTGCAGTTACTGATCTGTAAATACTTTAATAGCTCCGCCCACAACTGAAAAGTTTTGTAGTAGGTGGAGTTCTAGGTAAAAAGTCAGCCAATGGCCACCTATTAGAAAGAAGCGCAATTTGTCCTGGAAAATACGCCGTATAATCCACCTGTGGTTGTAGTGATCTGTGCGGTTTTACGAACACATGGACAAAATTTGTGCTTGGGCATTTAGATTTGTTTTACCCTTTTAGGTGTGACGGGGGTTAAAAAGGTTACTGCAAAATATATTGACCCCGACCCCCCCAACGCTAAACCTGGCACTGACCTACATCAAACCTTCAGATAGGCGTGTGGTGTGTGTTTTTTTTTTTTTTTTTTTTTTTTTTTTTTTTTTATTTTTTTTGGGGGGGTTGTTTGCAAAGGCCTAGATCTAGGTTAACCATTTCAGCCCCGGCAGGATTTACCCCCTTCCTGACCAGGCCATTTTTTGCGATGCAGCACTGCACTTTAAAGCGGGATTGCACTGAAAAAAAAAAATTTTAAAAGCCAGCAGCTACAAATACTGCAGCTGCTGACTTTTAAAAAATGGACACTTACCTGTTTCCAGGGTCCAGCGGTGTCGGCAGCAGAGGCCGATCGATCGCTCGGCTCCCTGCTGTAGCCGGCGCCATTCTCGGTGAGGGAATCAGGAAGTGGCTTCACTTCCCGATTCCCACTGCGCATGCGCGAGTCGCGCGGCGCAATGAGAATCCTCAGCGCCGTCTGCCGGGTCACGTGTGTGTCCCGGCAGACAGCGCGCCGGGACAGGAGGTGACGTAAACTCCCGTGGGAGTTTATGCCCGGAAGTGGGTGCAGATACCTGTCTTAGACAGGGATCTGCACCCCCCTCCCCCCTGAAAGGTGCCAAATGTGACACCGGAGGGGGGGAGGGTTCCGAAAAGCGGGGAGTTCCACTTTAGGGTGGAATCCCCCTTTAAGGCTACTTTCACACTGGAGCGGTGGGGGCGCTGGCGGTAAAGCGGCGCTATATTTAGCGCCGCTTTAGCGGCGCATTGCGGCCGCTTGCGGGGTGTTCTTACCCCCCGCGAGCGGCCGAAAAAGGGTCAATACCGCCCGCAAACCGCCGCTATTGCGGCGTTTGGTGGGCGGGTTCGGCGCGCTCCCCCATTGTTTTCAATGGGACCGGGCGCTATAGGAGCGGTAAATATACCGCTCCTATAGCGAGCCAAAGATGCGGCTTGCAGGACATTTTTGAGCGTCCTGCAAGCGCACCGCTTCAGTGTGAAAGCCCTCGGGCTTTCACACTGAAGGAACAGCAACAGCTGTTTCGGGTCGGTTTGCAGGCGCTATTAATAGCGCTTGCAAACCGCCCCAGTGTGAAAGGGGCCTAACTGACAATTGCGCAATGTCTTTTTGTGGGGAAAAATAACTAAAAACATCTTTTTATTTTTTTTCCCTATTGGTATTTAATCACTTCTGCAGTGTGGTGGTTTTTATTTTTATTTATTTTTTTAAATCGGGGACTGCGACATTACGGCGGACAGATCGGACACTTTTTACACTTTTTTGGACCATTGACATCTGAGTACTGTATAAATGTCACTGGTAGGGAAGGAGTTAAATGTGTCCTCTCAGCGTGTTTTAACTAAAGGAGGGGGGTTCGGACTGTCTGGGGGAGGAGACCGATAGTCTGTTCCTAGTATATAGGAACAACTATCGGCCTCCTCTCCCCTGCCAGGACGCGTGCGTGTGTCAGGAGTGACCGCGGCCGCCGTACAGCTACGGCGATTTGCGCAGGGAACCATTCTGCCACAGGTTGTCGGCAAGTGGTTAAAGCGTTTGTTAACCCCCCCCCCCCCCCAAAAATAAACATATGGATCGTGCTCCTTTTTAAAGCATTTTATACAGCACAGTGCTTGTGCTGTGTAATTTGGATACCTGTAATACCTGACTGATCCTGCCAGTTTCTTCCCTCCCCTATATAAACTGACCACGGTAATCATGGCTGCTGAGCCCTAACATCGTGGTCTGTTTGCGTGCCTCCCCGACTGTTTGTTTTTTTTTTTTTAATCCTTCTTTTACCATATCTCATGGTGGTCACGTGCCCGGCTGTGTCTCCTCTCCGTCTCGTGTCCTGCTAACGTCAGCGGGGAAACCTCAGCCCCGCCCGCTGCTTCTGTCAGAAGTGCAGAGAGGAGACGCGGCCGGTTATGCGAGTGCCGGGAGCCGCCGTGAAATACAGTAAGGCCCCTTTCACACTGGGGCGGTGAGCCGCGGTGACGGTAAAGCAGCGCTATATTTAGCGCTGCTTTACCGTCGTTTTTACCGCGGTTTTACCCCCCGCGAGCGGCCGAAAAAAAGGGTTAAACACCCCCCGCAGAGCGCCGCCGTAGCGGCGCTGTACGGCGGTATTGCCGCGGTTTTACCGCGGTCTCCCATTCTTTTCAATGGGAAGGAGCGGTATAGGAGCGGTGAACACACCGCTCCTATCCCGCTCCAAAGATGCTGCTAGCAGGACTTTTTTTGTCATCCTGCTAGCGCACCGCTCCAGTGTGAAAGCCCGCCGGCTTTCACACTGGAGTTAAAGGGGCCGGATTTTTTCATGCGGTGAACAGGCGCTATTTTTAGCGCTGCGCCGCATGAAAAACGCCCCGGTGTGAAAGGGGCCTAAAGGAGGAATTAAAAATAAAACGGGGGGGGCACTCTATTAGGAAACCTGATTATATTAACAACCACTTTAATGCGTGGGTCGTGGTCATTATATTTTGCGGCAACCTTTTTATTTATTTTATTTAACCCCATTTGCACATACAGGTAAAACAAATGCCTGAGCACAATTTTGCAACTTTGTCATGTGTTGGTAAAACTGCACATATCATCACAACTACAGTACTTTGTGCATCCAGGTGAATTATACTGCATTTATTTTTTTCAGGACAAATTCATTGTGTGTGTGTGTGTGTGTGTTATATCCAAAATGGGGAAAAAAAAAATCTTCCACCAAAGAACAAACCAAAATAAATTCTCCTGGCGATTGCAGCGATACCACATATGTGTATGTTAGTAGTTTTGTATCCGTAGTACAGCCCAGAATCCAACGCGCATGTTGCTTGTGTGGGTGTTTTTTTTTTTTTTTTTTATTTGTATAATTGTCAATGGTTTCAAAAGTGCCCAATGTGTCCGCCATAATGTCGCAGTCCCGATTTTTTTTATTTTTTTAACTTGCAGATCACCACCATTATTAGTATTAAAAAAAAAAAAAAAGCCATCAATCGATTCCCTTAGGCTACTTTCACACTGGAGCGGTGGGGGCGCTGGCAGTAAAGTGGCGCTATTTTTTTTTTTTTTTTTTTTTTTTTTTAACTTGCACCGATAGCGAGCCAAAGATGCGGCTTGCAGGACATTTTTGAGCGTCCTGCAAGTGCACCGCTTCAGTGTGAAAGCCCTCGGGCTTTCACACTGAAGGAACAGCAACAGCTGTTTGGGTCGGTTTGCAGGCGCTATTCGATTCCCTTAGTGTCTCTCTCCCCCTCTCCCTTGAGTGCCAAATCGCAGAAAATTTACCTGGTCATTGAGTAGCCAAATCTTCCGGGGCTGAAGTGGTTAATCCAAAACCAATCAAGAGACTCCCATTACCATTTACCACCAACTAGAGACTTAATTTTGTCCTGGCGGGAGAACTATCTAATTTACGTAGATGCACAGAGTAGTTGTGGTGTACAGTTTTAACACATGTCAAAGTTGCAAAATTGTACTTGGGCAATCACATTTGTTTTACCCTATATAGGTAGGAAAGGGTTAAAAGATTAAAAAACAAAGATGTTTTACTTGCATGTTCTGTAATGCTTTTGCACAGAGCGGCCCCTAGTCCTCTTCTTGGGTGCCCCCATAGCAAGTAGCTTACTATGGGGGCACTCGAATAGGCTCACTCCTTAGCCACTGCTCAATGTCCATTCTCACATGTCACAGCTTGGCCCCTGCTCTTTCCTCATTGGCTGGCTGTGATTGGCAGCTGCTGCTCCTGCATATCACTGGATAGAGATGGGGCTAGGGTAAGTATCTGGGGAGCTGCTGCAGTTTTTATTTATTTAAAAAATTGGGGGGGGGGGGGGGGGGGGGGATAGGGAACACTTTGCTTGCACAGGATGATGGAAATCTGAAGGGCTTCCCCCTCATTTACTAAGCTCTGGGGAAAATGAGTGACTGCTCTGGCAGAGTGCCCCGTCTATTGGCCTGTGGTTCGATCTAGGTCATTATTTGGGTGGGGTTCAGTTTTATTTTTTTTTTATTTTTTTTGGGTGTGTGTTTTAGGTAGGATAGCAAAAAGTGCACTATTGTTTTGAGTCTGTACTCCAGGTACAAACAACAACTTGTATACACATATGTGGTATTGCTTTGATCGTCAGGAGCAGGAACATTTTTATTTTGGGTTGTTTGGTGGTAGGTTGTGGTAACTTTTTTTTATTTATTTTTTTCCCTATTTTAACCTAATCTTCCTTTATATTTTTTTTTTTTATTTTTTTTTTTTTATAAATCAAATCAAATAAAAAAAAAAAAAAAGAAAATCCATTTACCACCAAATGAAAGCCCAGATTGTCCTGGGGGAAAAAAATCAGTATAATCCACCTGGAAGCACAAAGTAGTTGTTGTGATATGTACAATTTTACTAACTCAAAGTTGTAAAATTGTGCTTGGGCATTAACATGTTTTTACCCTCAGGAGTGAATGGGGTTAAAGCCCAACTCAACCCACTATTGATCTCTGTTTTTGATTGGTTGTTCATTTTGATGAGCTCCTCCCACTGTGACCATTATAAAGATAAATGATGGTGGAGCCTCCATAATTTCATGAACCTATAAGGGGGGGGGGGGGGTCCACCGATCGAGACTGATGGAGCGGATGGACCTATGTGCTGGAGGGAGGAGTCTTCTGAGTGATTCAACAGTTACAAAAATATTGACTATGGCAAAAATTGACCTGAACTCCGCCCATTACTGTGCTTTTATTTGTGGGTGGAGTTATTCTTTGTAGCGTGTTTAAGATAACTTTCCTTATTTTATTTTACATAAACTTCAATATTTTAACAAAGTGAACCTGTGTGTAGCCTTAGAAGATACCCCCCCCCATTTATATCACAAGGTGATCTCACTAGCTGCGGGGTTGTAGGGCCGTCCACTCGCCAGCTGCAGGGTTGTAGGCCAGGGGTCTCAAATTGGTGGCCCTCCCAATATGCCTGTGGGGGGTCATGCTTGTAACTGTCAGCCTTGCAATGCCTCATGGGAATTGTAGTTTTGCACCACTTGGAAGGCCGCCAGTTTGAGACCCCTGTTCTAGACTGTCCATTCACCATCTCTCTCTCGGTCATCCTCCACAGCAGAGGCGGTTTTGAGCTTTATCTCCACCTGCTGGTGACATTTTGTAGCACAACCTTAAAGGGCATGTCCACACAGAAGTGATTTCTTAGAAGTGGAGCCTAGCCGAGGTATCTTCTGTTGTGTGGGGGGATCTTTCAATCATGTCGCCCTGTGTTTGGCTTTGTGTCCCCACCCCACGTAATTTATCAGGCATCACTTGGCAAAAGCTGATTTTCCAGGTATTGGCCCTTTAGGGATAATTCTATTGTGGTGGGTCTACCAGATACTTAAGACGACATCCCGGAGGCTGTGTGAGGTAAGGGCCGCCCTCATGGAATCCTAGACCTTTTACCTGCAGGAGCCCCAATACACTTTCCCAATGAAAGGGCCCAGACCAGAAATGGGGAGATCTGGGGACTAAAGATTGCAGAAGCTGCTGATTAATACCTGGAGGATGAGGGTTACCTGAAGTTCGAAGTAACACCACCATTGAGACTGGTATCGGGGGTGATGAGATTCTCCAGATAAATCAAACTGGTGACAGAAGGCAGAGCTGTAATGGGTGCCCTGGAGTAGGCATCACATTGAATGTTGGTGGAGTTGAGTGATGGACGCTGTCAGTCAGAACTTCTATGTACACGTCTTGCCTTGTGCGGTTCGCTGTCCTTCTGTGTTGTGTATCATCGGAATGGAGCGGGGCCCACGCAGCATTCTCCCAGTAGAGTGAGCGCAGCGTTGACTTGGCCTGGCAGTGTAGGGTCAACCTGGCAGAGTGGATGGACATCGTGACAGTGTAGGGTCGACATGAGTGTTGGGACATTGCGGCAATGTAGAGTTGGCCTGGCAGAGTGGATGGACATCGTGGCAGTGTAGGGGCGGCCTGCTAGCAGAGGGTTGACCTGGCAGTGTTGGGACATTGCGGCAATGTAGCGTTGACCTGGCAGTGGAGGGTTGGCCTGGCAGAGTGGATGGACATCCTGGCACAATGGAGGGTTAGCTTGGCAGTTTTGGGACATTGTGGCAATGTAGACTTGACCTGGCAGTGTTGGGACATGGTGGCAGTGGAGGGTTGGCCTGGCAGAGTGGATGGACATCTTGGGAGTTTTGGGACATTGTGGCAATGTAGAGTTGGCCTGGCAGTGTAGGGACATCGTGGCAGTGGAGGGATTTTGCACAGACATGGCTCTTTTTTGCTCACTTGTAACAGTTTTTGTCTTTTAGGGGCCGCTGGCTGTGTAGCGACACTGTTGCATGACGCAGCGATGAATCCTGCTGAAGGTGAGTTGATTTTGTTGGGGTCGGGCTGGAGGCAGAATAATGTGAGCCGTTAATTTATCCCAAAAATCTGCTCTCCTGGGATCCTTCGACCGGCTGTGTGCTCCTAGCCAATCTACACTTCCCATGATGAGTCTGTACTTGGCACCGATCCTCTGATTGGAAGCCCTGGGCTAAGAGAAATGTGTCCCTCCCCCATTACTGATCAATGGCTGGTCAACCCTTTTATTTTATTTTTAATTTTTTTTGTGGAACACAGCCTCCTATGTTGCGTGTTTATAATTTACCTGTAGGCGGCTGCTTCTTTTATAGATTTCCACTGGCCCTGTGGGTTGGGATGGGGCAGAGTTCTCTCACTTGTAGAGTAGGGGAAGGCTAGGACCTCTGTTACCTGATTATCGTTGTTGGTGTCCCTGTTGGAGATTTTTTCGTTCACTTCCTGTCCAGATGACACCTTATGCCGTGTGCACACGATCGGACTTTTCAGCGGACTGAATTCCGTTGGACTTTTACGACGGACTTCCGTCGAATCGGACTTGTCTACACACAATCACACCAAAGTCCGACGGATTCGAACGTGATGACGTACGACCGGACTAGAATAAGGAAGTTCGTAGCCAGTAGCCAATAGCTGCCCTAGCGTCAGTTTTCGTCGGATTAGCATACAGACGAACTGATTTTTCAACCAGACTCAAGTCCGTCGGAAAAAAATTTGAAACTTT
The DNA here is from genome assembly GCA_028564925.1 of Lithobates sylvaticus. Lineage (NCBI taxonomy): Eukaryota > Metazoa > Chordata > Amphibia > Anura > Ranidae > Lithobates > Lithobates sylvaticus. The sequence goes on along the minus strand of CM053036.1, from coordinate 16,983,903 downwards.
CTAAATCTAAAGTCCGTTTTTCGACAGCAAAGGTCCACTGATGCCCACACAAGGTCGAATAGTCCGATGGATTTGTTCCGCCGGACCTTTGCTGTCAAAGTTCGGCCGTGTGTACGCGGCGTAAACCTGACAGGTTCTCTCCTTTCCTTGCTCTTTCCTAAACTAGGGTTGGCTGGAGTTCCTGAAACTGACATGTCCTGGGATCCCTCAGTAATCTTCTGTCATTTCTTCTTCTTCTCCCAAGTGATCAAGCAGAGGATGCAGATGTACAACTCGCCGTACCGGAAGGTGACGGACTGTATGAGAGCGGTGTGGCGGAACGAGGGTGCTGGTGCCTTTTACAGAAGCTACACGACGCAGCTGACCATGAACATCCCCTTCCAGGCCATTCACTTTATGACTTATGAGCTCATGCAGGAGCACCTCAATCACCAGAGACAATACAACCCGACCTCCCACGTGCTGTCCGGCGCCTGCGCAGGGGCGGTGGCCGCCGCCGTCACCACCCCGCTGGATGTTTGCAAAACCTTGCTGAACACGCAGGAGACGCTTGCCTTGAATTCCTCCAACGTGAGCGGACATATCACCGGCATGGCTAACGCCTTTAGGACGGTTTATCAAGTGGGCGGCATCGCGGCCTACTTCCGAGGAGTTCAGGCCCGAATCATCTATCAGATGCCCTCCACGGCCATTGCGTGGTCTGTGTACGAGTTCTTCAAATACATCATCACCAAGCGTCAGGAAGAGAGGAGGGCGGGTCACTGAAGCGCCATACCAAAGCACAGCCGTTATTCCAGGCCGGGGTGAACTGTCAGCCGGCATGATCTGCCTTCTTTTCTTTTAATTGTTTTATCTAACCTGTTCTTAGCGTGCCGAGAGCTCTCTGTCCTCCATCACTGTCCCTTAATACAACGCACAGAACACAGACTGTATGTCTTCTTTTTCTTTGCCAGGTTCTGCCTTTTTTATGGTCAGTTTATCGCACCTTCTAAAGTGACAAATCTCTGGTGCCGTCACTGGACCGCGGGTATAAAAAGTTTGGAGAGAGAACAGTTCTTGTTACCGATTAGCAATTAGTCCCGTTGTTATGTTTTTTTTTTTTTTGCCTTATTGGAAAAATTAAATGGGCTACCTGGTTGGCATAGCGAGGCTGGCCTGAAGCAGGTATCCAATAGACACATAGAACATGCTGAACCCACCCACATACCCTCCCCTCCCTGGATATGCAGATTGCTGATCTCTTGGCCTTGATTATGATCGATGACCTGGAACGTGCACACCAATAAGGTTTTTGACCGACATTTGTTGCATGGTTTTCCAGGTCAGTGACTCATTCTTGAAGCCAAAGAAGTACCCCCCATAGGTAGGTGGGACTTTAAAAGCAACTACAACTCCCTATATATATATATATTTATAAATATATATTTATTATATATATATATACTCAATATATATATATATATATTTATATATATATTTTTATATTATTTTTTTATTTTTTTTGTGCTGAAAATGACCGCCCCACCCCCGCCCCCCCCCCCCCCCCCCCCCCCCCCCCCCCCCCCCCCTGGCTTACACTCGAGTCAAGCATTTTTTTGCAGCAGAGGATGACCTTTTCCGAACTGACTTTGGGGTCCCGTATCTCGGGGGGGCCACTTGGTGCTAGAACCCCAAATTTGGTGTGCAAACCCAGTGGAACTAGCACTACAACATATCAGATGGGGTTCCTAGCACCAAGTGGCCCCAAGATATGCAGAAAAGTGCTTGACATTTTCCGACCCGACTTTGGGTCCCCGTATCTCGGGGCCACTTGGTGGTAGAAACCCCAAATTTGGTGTGCAAACCCAGTGGAACTAGCACTACAACATATCAGATGGGGTTCCTAACACCAAGTGGCCCTGAGATATGCAGAAAAGTGCTTGACATTCTCCAAACCGACTTTGGGGCCCTGTATTTCGGGGCCACTTGGTGCTAGGAACCCTACCTTTGGATATGTTGTAGTGCTAGTTCCACTGGGTTTGCAAGCGCCAAGTTCCTAGCACCAAGTGGCCCGAGATACGGAGCCCCAAAGTCGGTCAACTGTGTCTATCTGCAGCAATGTCATTTCGGGACCCTTTGGGTTCAGAGACCCCAAATTTTGGCTGCAGCTAGGGGGCATCTAGGAAGTTCGGGGGACCTATGGCTGCAAATGGGCACAGTGAGGCTGCAAATGGGCATTATTGACCCTCTTTTCCACTTACAGTAGATGTGCATTTCTCACGCTAGGCTTATACTCAAGTCAATAAGTTTTTCTCAGTTTTTTGTGGTAAAATTAGGTGCCTCGGCATATATTCGGGTCGGCTTATACTCGAGTATATACGGCATATTAAAGTCGCATTACGGATATTGCAACAATTTAACCACTCCCATCATATGAACATGGGGGGGGGGGGCTTTGAGTGGAGATATCTGGATGATGGGTGCAGCTTCAGGCTTCATCCAGATATATTTTTTTTTTTTTTTTTTTTTAAATCTGGCTTTTCAGCATAGAGGAGACTTCTGCTTGCTCCTGAGCTGTGCTCCATAGACACACAGCGGGGCTTAGTCTTGCCCCCCTTTTGATTGACAACAGCAGAAGGAGCCAATGGCCCTGTGTTGAAGAGGAAGCGTGGGGGAGAAGAGATGCAGCCATGCACAGTGCTGGATCTCCTCTCCTTCATAGGGGAGAGAAATGAAAATAAAACGTTTTACATTCAGTTAAAAAATATTTTCATCTTTAGTATCACTTTAAGGCTGCATTCACACCTGAGCGTTTCAAAGTCATGCTTTTTTTTGCTGCGATTTTTGTACAGGTCACCAATGTAAACAGCAGAAAAACGCCTGTAATCTGCCCCAAAGAAGAACTAATTAAAGTCAGCTGCTACACATACTGCAGCTGCTGACTTTTTTTAAAATATGGACACTTTCCTGTCCAGGGCGCCCGCGATGTCGGCACCAAAAGCCCATCTGGCGCTCGGCTCTCGGGTGCTGCCACCGCCATCTTCGGTAAGAGAATCGGGAAGTGAAGCCTTGCGTCTTCACTTCCCGGTTCCCTACTGCGCATGCCCGACCCGGAGGTGGGAGCAAAATACCTGTATTGGACAGGTATCTGCGCCTCCCCCCCCCCAACCCCCTGAAAGGTGCCAAATGTAACACCGGAGGGAGGATTCAGAAAAGCGGAAGTTCTATTTTTGTGTGGAACTCCGCTTTAAGGCGTTTTGCTTCAGGTGACAAAACGCTCCAAGATGTGAACAGGTGCCATTGAAACGAATGGGGTTTTGCTTGGTGGGCGTTTTACGAGCGGATAACGCTCAGGTGTGAATGCCGCTCAGGCACGGGTGGAAGGGGTTGTCTGTCTCTCTTGGAATGCGCGCTGCGTGTGGACTGTTTTTTGCTGCGGTGGAGCTGGGCCCGTGGCTTTGCGCTCAGGTATTTTGGCTTTGTGGTTGGGTCTCTCTTCTACTGGAAATATTCAGCCTTCTGTGTGGGGTAAGATGCCCCTCAACCCAACCCAACCCAGTGCTTTAAACGTGGATAGGGCGGTGTATGGCCTCAGCCAGCGCCGCTTCAACCACACCAAGCCTCTGTGACCAAGCCCCGGACAGGAAGAAACCTGTCGGGAGCGTGGCCGGAGCAGTGCGCTGGCTAAGGCCATACACCTCCATATCTGAAGCAATGGGTAAGTTTGAGCGGCGTCTTACCCTACGCTTCTGAATTCACGCCTGCTCCCACTTTCAGGATACCGGCAGGGACGACTGTTCTCTTCCAGCCTTGAGCGGCGCTCCAAGTCCTACCCGTCATCACATTCAGCCTCCTTTATGTTCTAGGGTGCTCCAGCTGTTGCAGATCTACAAGTCCCATCATGCCTCTGCCTTTTGTGGGAGTCATGCTTTTAATGGTCAGCCTTGCAATGCCTCATAGTACTTGTGGTTTTCCAACAGCTGGAGGGCCATAGGTTGGGCACCCTTGTATCTAGCAGAACTGTTCTTTCTTCAGACCTTCTTTTTTTTTTTTTTTTTTTTTTTAATGCCGAAGGTCAGCTTAGTTTTTGAAGTCATTTTATGCCTTTTCTACCAACTTCTCCGGAGTCTCTTCGGAGAAGTAGAGTAGATCCAAGGTTGTCTCTTGGCTTAAAAAGAGAACTTTATAGACTGCAGGATCCCAGCGTGGTCTGTCCTGGGTTCTCTTATGTGTTTTTTACTCATCGGACATCCCAGCATGGTCTGTCCTGGGTTCTCTTATGTGTTTTTTACTCATCGGACATGTCTGTTACGGGGCTAACCAAGGGAAAGGTGTAGCTTTTGGGCCCCCCCACCTACTCCACGCACTCAGTACAATTTAATTCTGCAGTATCCTTACCAAAGTCTTGTCTCCAGACGTACCAGAAGACTCCAGGCCGTTGTCGACACGCACACTCTAAAGCACTTAAACCATGGTGGCTGCAGACTTTCTGGTTTCGTTAATCTTTGTAGCGGGAGATCCTTGGCTTAGTGGCCCTTATACTTCTCTAAGATGGTTCTGTCGTCTATGCCAATGAACAGAACCCCCCCAGGAAAACAATTCAGTGTACAGAATAAATGGGCTCAGCTATGACCAGTCCAGGGGTTGGGGGTCTCGGGGGATCAGGAATTTTAGAAGAAGAGCAGACAGCGGGGAATGGCGGTGTATAGTCACATGTGTGTTTTAGAGGCCATCACGGCTTTATGGACTTGGCTGATTGCTGGACAAGCTGCCTTGTTGTTCCTTCAGCACAATGGCGTGTTTGTCCGGCAGTTGCGCCCCATTGCTGAGCACACATTGTTTTTTTTTTTTTTCCATCAATTGCACAACTGATGATCCTTTGACTGCATGGTAACAGCGAGTGTCAACGTGGACATGGAGTGTGAAGTCACTGCTAATAAACTGGTGGATAAATGTGTGGGAAACCTTCTGACTCCACCTGCTTTCTGTAATGGGATGTCAAACAAGTTTATCCAGTGACTGTACAAAGGTGTGATGTTGTGCTGCTCCCTGAACTGTACATTTCCTGGTCCAGATTAAAGCAAAACCTGAGACGGTAAATAACGCTTCCAGTGTTGTCTGAATTACTTTCTGACCTGGGGGGAGGGGGTCAGTTGCAAAGCTGACCCCCCCCCCCCCTCCTTTCCTATTAAAAAACAAAAGAATTAAGTAACAGGCCCGGGATATTCTCATTTGCTGGAGAGAAGTGTCTGGTCACCAAATTGTGGCCCTCTGGTGCTCATGGTATCTTGCTGAAAGGCCTTGCTCATACAGGCATCAGATTTGTAGAAGAGCAGTGTGTGGAGTGTTTCCAATACAGCCCTCCTTCCTTTACATCAGTTCTGCCGCCCCCCCCCCCCCCCCACCTCTATAATGCAGCCCCTGCTTTATTACAGTGCCCCCTTTTGCATTAAAGCCCCCCCCCCATGCATCCATATCCTCTTTACAGCCCCCCTTTCCATGCATTCCAGTCCCATTCACAGCCCCTCCTTTGTTGTATCCCAGCCCCCCTTCCATGCATCCAAGTCCTCTTTACAGCCCCCCTTTCATGCACTCCAGTCTTGTTCACAGCCCTGCCTTTCATGCATTGCAGTCTTGTTCACAGCCCCCCTTCCATGCATTGCAGTCCCCTTCACATCCCCCCTTCCATGCATTGCAGTCCCCTTCACATCCCCCCTTTTTATGCATTCCAGTTCCCTTCACAGCCCCCCTTTTATGCATTCCAGTCCCCTTCACAGCCCCCCTTTTCATGCATTCCAGTTCCCTTCACAGCCCCTCCTTTCTTGTATCCCAGATCACCCCCCCCCCCCCCCCCATGCACCCAAATCCTCTTCACAGCCCCCCTTTCATGCGCTCCAGTCCCCTTCACAGCCCCCCTTTCTTGTATCCCATTCCCCTTTACAGCCTCCACTTCCATGCATCTCAGTCCCCTTCACAGCCCACCCTTTTTTGTATCCCAGTTCCCTTCACAGCCTCCACTTCCATGCGTCCCATTCCATTCACAGCCCCCCTTTCTTGCATTCCAGTCCCCTTCACAGCACCCCTTTCTTGTATCCCATTCCCTTTCACAGCTCCCCCTTTCATGCATCCCAGTCCCCTTCACAGCCCCCTTTCATGCATTTGAGTCCCTTTTTACAGCCCCTCTTTCTTGTATCCCAGTTCCCTTCACAGCCTCCACTTCCATGCATCCCAGTCCCGTTCCATTTACAGCCCCCCTTTTCTTATACCCCAGTCCCGTTCACAGCCCCCCTTCCATAAATCCTAGTCCTCTTCACGCTGTCCCTTTTTTTTTTTTTTTTTTTTTTTTTTCTTCCCTTGTATCCTAGTCCCTTTCACGGCCCCCCTTTTTTCTTGTATACCCTAGTCCCCTTTACATGAAAGCCCCCCCTTCCAATCAGCCCTTCTCCAGTTTTTCCAATCCTACCTTACACAGCAGTTGGTAGGCAGAAGGCGTGGAATGCCTGGACAGAGGGTGGGACTGCCCAGCGTTTCCTGTTAACAGGCAGGTGATTGGTTTCTAGGACCTCTTTCCCCCCCCCCCCCCCCCCCCCCCCCCCCCCCCCCCCCCCCCCCCCCCCCCCCCCCCCCCCCCCCTTGCGTCCTAACAACAAATCACCAGCTTCTAAACTTGAATAGTTCAGTCCTGCCCTCTGTCCAGACATACCACACCTTCTGCCTACCAACTGCTGTAGGGATGAAAGCTGAAGTGGCAGCGGTGGGGGAGGTTATCAACCGTGACAGGACACGCAGGCTGCTAAGTGGTGGAGCCGTGGTTCAGATAGGACTGCCATTTCTGTCTGGGTCCAGACCACGGTCCACCATTTAGTGACACCTGGTGCAGAGGGAGCTTTTACAAGACTTCTGCGTATAATTTCAGTAGCTTTCCTAAAACTTTCAGGACCAACTAAAACTTTTCTTGCTTGTCCTTTTGAGAGTCACGGGAATTCAGGTTATACTGCCTTCTACAGGAGGTTTAGGACACTGGCAAACCGAAGAAGTGAAAGCCCCTCTACCCAGCATGCTTCAGTTTGTTTGCTAGTGCTTCAGGGCGTGGGGCACCATTTCTTTAGCTTTGCTCAAGTAAGTGTGTGTGTGTGTGTGTGTGTGTTGTGTGTTGTGTGTGGTGGTGGTGGTGGTGGTTTTGTGTCTTTTTTTTTTTGTGACATCAATCGCAGTTCTCCACTGTCACAGCTGCTTAGAGCTGATCTATATATATATATAGCAGTTATCTGGATCGGCATTTGCTATGCCTTGCTTTGAAGGCCAGACCCCTCTGGACTGGACTTTTGGGGATAGCCTAGAACAGTGATGGCGAACATTGGCACCCCAGATGTTTTGGAACTACGTTTCCCATGATCCTCGACTACACTGCAGAGTGCATGAGCATCGTGGGAAATGTAGTTCCAAAACATCTGGGGGGGGGTCAAGGTTCACCATCACTGACCTAGAATGTGACTTTTAACTGCAATCCACCTAAAAAAACGGCCTGAAAAGCTCCACAATGCAGAACCCTAAAGAGCACCAACCAGAGCCGTGGCTTGGCCCGGTTTGTGAAGGCTTTCTTTGTGTGTAATCCAGATCAGGCCAAAGTATCGGGAGCTACATTGCGGTTTGCACTTTGGGGGAACCTTCAGATCACGCAGCGCTATTGGTTTTACTGTGGTAAGGGCTAAAGTAGTTGTGAAGTTCACTAATCTTAACCACTTGACCTCAAAGATTTACCCCCCCCCCCCCCTTCATGGCCAGGCCATTTTTTGCGATACGGCGCTGCGTTACTTTAACTGACAATTGCAAAGTCGTGCGATGCTGTACCCAAATAAAATTTACGTCTTTTTTATTTTTTTATTCCCCCCACAAATAGAGCTTTCTTTTGGTGGTATTTCATCACCTCCTACGGCTTTTTTTTTTTTTTTTTTGCACCATAAATATAAAAATACATACGATTTTGAAACGAAAAAGAGTTTTTTTTTCTTTTTGTTATAAAACATCCAATGAAAAAAAAATCGAATTTTCTCATCAATTTAGGCCAATATGTATTTTGCTAAATATTTTTTGAAAAAAAAAAAAAATCCCAAGCGTATATTGATTAGTTTTCGCAAAAGTTACATCTAGAAACTATGTTTTTTATTTTATTTTTTTTATTTTATTTTTTTTTTAAGTAATGGTGGCGATCAACTTTTAGCTGGACTGCGATATTGCGGCAGACAGTCAGGTCCCTGACACTGTGGGGAACCAGTGACACTAATAAGCCTCATACACACGATCGGACCGTGGACCAACTTTCCTATGGATTTTTGTCCAAAGGGCGTTGGCCCCAAGTTGGTATTGCATACACACGGCAGGACTTTTTCAGCCAACTTTCACCAAATCACTTGGTTTTTCTGCTCTTTACCGCCACCTTTGGTCAACTTCTGTATTGTTGTCTGATCTTTTGCATTGGTTCTGCATTGGTTTGTACAAAAGTCCGTTGTTTTTGTGTACACACGGTCGGACTTTGGTCCATCGGACTTTTGTTGGCAGAAAGTTGGTCCGTTCGCACAGCCAACAAAAGTCAGATGAAACCTGGAAAAAGTTGGTCCGATGGAGCGTACACACGGTCGGATGTTGGTCCAAAACAGCTAATTTGCATGTTGGTTGTCAAAAAGTCCGATCGTGTGTACGGGCCTTTATAATGATCAGTGTCACACTGTCACTGTACTGATATCACTGGCTGGGAAGGGGGTTAACATCTAGGGTGATCAAAGGGTTAACTATGTGCCTAACAAGTGTTTTCTCAATGTGGGGGAGGTGCTTTTACTAGGGGAAGGCATTGATCCATGATTCTTCTTTTGCAGAGATACAGGATTCATACCTTCCCTACTGACAGAACGGCGATCTGCCTTGCTTACATACACTTTATTACCAAAAGTATTGGGACACCTGCCTTTACACGCACATGATGGCAACAAGGTCCATAAAGACACGGATGAGCGAGTTTGGGGTGGAGGAACTTGACTGGCCTGCACCTGACCTCAACCCGATAGAACACCTTTTGGGATGAATTGGAGTAGAGACTGCGAGCCAGGCCTTCTTGTCCAACATCAGTGCCGGACCTCGATGCTCTTCTGGAAGAATGGTCAAAACATTCCCATAGACACCCTCCTAAACCTTGTGGGCAGCCTTCCCAGAAGAGTTGAAGCTGTTATAGCTGCAAAGGGGGGGGGGGGGGGGGGTCAACTCAATATTGAACCCTACGGACTAATGCTGGCCATACACTATACAAAAAATCGTCCGAAATTCAGTAATTAGACCGTTCGTTCGTTTTTCAGGCCAGTTAATGGGCACAAAATCGATTGTTGGGACGTTTTTGAGCCGAAAAAGCGAAGGACAAGTTTGGAAATTTTCTGCCGAACGAACGATAAATTGAAAGGTTAATGTGTTTCCCGTCCGACCTGTCTCTAGGTATATGTAAAAAAAAGGAACATAAAATATATTTATTTATGTCCACTGAACGATTTATCGGTCATTCCATGATGGCGCTCGCGGCCGAACGTTAGTTTTTCGAAAATGGGTTCGGCCGATTTTATGTATAGTGTATGGCCAGCATAAAAGCTGGCCATACACGGGTCGAATTTCGAAAGAACTTATCTAAGAATTTTCGTACGAATTTCGCACCATTAGTGGGCTGCAGCAACGGCCGATTTTCGTGCAGCCATGGATTTTTAAAAATCCGATATTTTGGAATTTTTTTTTAAAAACTAAAGATGATGGGAGAATCGTGCGAGAAATGTAATCGAAAAAGAAATGTGCAAGAAAAGAAAATTTCCGGAAAGAAAAAAAGATTCCCAGACACGAAAATTCTTTTCTGTAGGAACATGAGGTGAAATTGAAGGTTTGGTTGGTCGAATTTCGAAATCAATGGTGGCGCCATCGGATCACAAAACGCACAAATTTTCTGATTTTCAAAAGAAACTTCTTTCGAAATTCGACCCGTGTATGGCCAGCATAATGCCGGCCATACACGGTTCGAATTTCAAAAGAATTTTCTTTCGAAAATCGTATCTAAGAATTTTCGTATGAATTTCGCACCATTAGTGGGCTGCAGCAACAGCTGATTTTCGTTCGGAAATCAAATTTGAGGAATCGGACATGTTGGAAATTTTTTGATAAACGACCGATTTTCTAATCAATGATGGGATAATCGTGTGAGAAATGTAATAAGAAAAGAAAATGTACGGAGAGAAAAGAAGATTCCTGGCCAAGAAAATTCTTTTCTGTAGCAACATGAGGTGAAATTGAAGGCTTGGTCGTCCGAATTTCGAAAATCAATGGTGGCGCCATCGAATCACAAAAAAAAAAAAACTTTCTGATTTTGAAAAGAAAATTCGTTCAAAATTCAACCATGTATGGCCAGCATAAGACTGGGATGTCATTAAAGTTCATGTGCGTGTAAAGGCAGGCGTCCCAAGACCTGAACTGCCATGGATCGGCTGCCGCGATTACCAGGGCCACTTTATTCTCAGGAAGGAGGGGCACAAAGGATCAACCAGGTACTAGAGAGCACCGGCAGGACAAAATATAATAGCAAGATTGCAGAGCAGATTATAATACATTAACCACTTCCATACCGGGCCTATTCTGACACTTCTCTCCTACATGTAAAATCATCATTTTTTTTTTGCTAGGAAATTACTCGGAACCCACAAACATTCTATATTTCTTTTAGCAGAGACCCTCCTAGGCAATAAAATGGCAGTCGTTGCAAATTTTTATGTCACACGGCTTTTGCGCAACCATTTCCCCCCCCCCCCCCGCATAACTGCACAATTTCAAATGCGACAGCGGGTGCAGGGGAGAAGAACCCCATGACTGTTGTCTCAGGAAAGTGGGGCTCTGGCAGCAGGAGCCCTGTGAATAGGAGCAAGTTACATCAAGATATGGGTGTAACATATAACATGCTCCTAAAGGTGGACCTATCCTTTAACCGCTTGACCACTGGGCACTTAAACCCCCCTCCTAACCAGACCAATTTTCAGCTTTCGGTGCTCTCACATTTGAATGACAATTACTCGGTCATGCAACACTGTACCCAAATGAATTTTGTGTCCTTTTTTTTTTTACACAAATAGAGCTTTCTTTTGGTGGTATTTGATCACCGCTGGGTTTTTAAATTTTTGTGCTATAAATCAAAATATACAGAAAATTCGGTAAAAAATAAAAATAAAAATTCTTTGTTTCTATTAAAATGTATTGGCAGAGTATTGGTGAGTACTGGCAGAGTATTGCACAGTGGTGGCAGAGCGTTGCACAGTGGTGGCAGAGTATTGCACAGTGGTGGCAGAGAGTTGCACAGTGGTGGCAGAGCGTTGCCCAGTGGTGGCAGACTATTGCCCAGTGGTGGCAGACTATTGCCCAGTGGTGGCAGAGTATTGCACAGTGGTGGCAGAGCGTTGCACAGTGGTGGCAGGCTATTGCCCAGTGGGGGCAGAGCATTGCACAGTGGTTGCAGAGTATTGCACAGTGGGGGCAGAGCATTGCACAGTGGTGGCAGAGCGTTGCCCAGTGGTGGCAGAGCGTTGCCCAGTGGTGGCAGAGCATTGCCCAGTGGTGGCAGAGTATTGCCCAGTGGTGGCAGAGTATTGCACAGTGGTGGCAGAGCGTTGCACAGTGGTGGCAGACTATTGCCCAGTGGGGGCAGACTATTGCCCAGTGGTGGCAGAGCATTGTACAGTGGTGGCAGTGTAGCTGTCACTGACCAGCGCTGTGGGCACTACACATCCAGCCCACAGCGCTGGTCCCGTCTCCCCCGCTGCGCGCTTCTCCCCTCTCACTGTACCGATCAGTACAGAGAGGGGAGGGAGGAACCGGCGTCATGACGTGACGCCGGTTTGTGTACATGTGATCGCTCCGTCATCAGCGGCCGTTTAGCGTGATCCGTGATGCGCCGGATCCTCGGGACCCGGCGGTCACGGATGTTCCCGAGTGCGTGTCCCAGGGGGCGCGCGGGAACAAGTTTCTGGGAGGACGTCCACCCAGGATAAGCCGACCGCGCTGTAGCCGTCTTTCGGCTATGGCCCGGTTGGCATGTGGTTAAACAGGACGTAAACCCTGATGGGTTTACTTCCTCTTTATTTCCCCTGCAAAGGTAAAGCATAATGGACTACTGTGCATCGCATCGTAGTCCATTATGTGTCACTTACCTGACACAGGAGCCAGCGAAGTCACCTCTGTCCCCTTGTGTACGGAGCCTCCATCTTCTTGGTGGGTCTCGCTGCTCCGGCGCGGTGATTCGACGGAGCCGCGATGACGTCACTCCCACGCATGCGCACGGGACCCGCCACTAGCGGCATATCGCGGCGCGCTCAGTGCCTGTCTTTTAGCAAATATTTTCTAAAGTGGTTTGTAAGGGTTTACAACCACTATAACATCTTGGAACTGAGAGCGATTAAAATAAGACATGTGCAATTCGTTTTCGTTTTTTTTTTTCGTTTTCCGATAAAATTCGTTATATTTGTTCAATTGTTATCGTACGAATGAACGAATGATTCACTAAAAATTTTAACGAATTATCGAATCGAACGAATACGAAAAACAACAAAAATCCGAAATAACCAAATTAGAAACAACGAAACTACGAAAGAAGAAAATCTGAAAAACAAAAACAGGAACAACGAAAATCAAAATGAACGAAAAAAATTCGTACATTCGTAACTTTTTTTTTTGTTGTTGAATTGGTAATTTTCCGTGTCTCTTACAATGGCGCTGCTTAACGTGCCTCAAATGGATTGAACAAAAAAATTCGTACATTCGTAACTTTTTTTTTTGATTCGTAATTTTCCGTGTCTCTTAAAATGTAATAATAGCATACACATTACATAACATTATGAATTATGCTCCGATTACGAATCTACGAATGTTACGAAAGTACGAATAAAGACGAATGCGTCCGAATTTCGAATAAACGAAAGTTAAACTCACGGAAAAACGAATCAACGAAAAAACAACTCTAACGAAAATACGAATCGTTACGAATACGAACACCGACGACTTACGAATTTTTACGAATCGTTACAAATCAACGGAAACGAAAGAAACAAAACGAAAATAAACAAATTTTTCTGTTGTGCACATGTCTAGAATCCATACTTCATTGCCTTTCTACCATCTATCCCTCTCTGATCCAGGAGAAGCCTCCCTTCCTGGTAAAATGGGAACAGGACCTAGGACTCCAACCAACAACCAGGAAAAACCTCCATTTTGCCCATAAACCCAAAGAATTACCAGAATCAAGGCGACAAGTTCCAAGATACCTACGAGATAGTATAGAGTTCCAACTACCTCCAGCAGTTCTCCCCTCAGGCATCTGGTGACTGTTGGAGATGAGGCGAAGGATGGGGTGTGCTGCTTCATGTATTTTGGCCGTGTCCAGGGGTACGGTCCTTCTGGCGCCAAGCCAGAAGGACCGTCATCAAACAACATCAAACAACTTGAAATTCAATAAGCTACACGACTACCAAAGGCACCGACATTCTATTGATATGGTCAAAAATAAAAAATAAGGGCAAGGTGGAATTTTGAGGTGCCAACAATGAACAAACAAATATAAAAAAAACAATACTTTTCTAATATTACAACATCCATAAAAACACATAATTTAGACATGTGCACAATAGAAAAATTTGTTTAGTTTCGTTTCTGTTCGTTTCCGTTGATTCGTAATTTCGTAAGTCGTCGGTGTTCGTATTCGTAACGATTCGTATTTTCGTAAGAGTTATTTTTTCGTTGATTCGTTTTTTCGTTAGTTTAATTTTCGTTTATTCGAAATTTCGGACGCATTCGTATTTTCATAGGCGCTGTGATTGGACACTAGACATGTGCAAGTCGTAACGGAAAAACGAATTAACGAAAAAATAACTCTTACGAAAATACGAATCGTTACGAACACGAACACCGACGACTTACGAAATTACGAATCGTTACGAATCAACAGAAACGAAAAAAAAACGAATCGTTACGAATACGAACACCGACGACTTGCGAATTTACGAATCAACGGAAACGAAAGAAACAAAACGAAATTGAACAATTTTTTTCTATTGTGCACATGTCTAGTTATAATGTGCCGATTGGTGGGGCTTTCAGGGTATCACAGCAAAAAATAAAAATTCATAATTCAGATATATCTATTTATGTGTATGCTGGTAAGTCTCAAGCCTTTGTTTTTTTTTTTTACGCCTATTATATACACCCTTTGTAATAATAAAATCCTAGTTTTATGCATTGATATTCATGTGACGTCTTTTGCTGTAGCCCCTGATAGTTGTTTCGGTGGTGACCTCACTTCTCCAGCCTTCACAAAGCTGTCTTCTCTCCTCTAGTGTGCTGCAGTAACGACCAATGTCAGCAGGGGGCAGCCTTGTGCCACCTTTTATCTGCTGCCTTCCATAGATGATCAGACTAAGCACATCTCTTGTTGCCGCTGGTGCAGAGGATGACCACAAGGGTAGAAGCAGCCCTGACCAGGCTGGTTTGCATACAAGAGCCTCAGAGAAAAGTGTGCACTTGTAGAAAGCTCTGATGAGAGGGTTTTTTTTTTCTGTGCATTCCCCATTGTCCAGGGAACTGCTCGTCTATCGGATATGGCAGATCTATCTGGGACCAGGGATATGGATTGTACAATGTGCTGGAATGAAAATCACTTTCTGTGTGAAAACTGGATGCAAAAATACTGATTAAAAAAAAAAGAAATAGCCCATCATCTATCAATATCGCCATTTCTTCAAGTGTAGGTCATCCTGAATCTATTTTTCGGGATGTTTGGCATCACGTCTCACTCTATTCGATTTTCATAACCCCTTCGATACCGGACACTTTCACCCCTTCCTGCCCAGGCCAATATTCAGCTTTCAGCGCTGTTGCACTTAGAAATGACAATTGCGCGGTCATGCAACAATTTACCCAAATAACATTTTTGTATCATATTTTTGAGACAGACAAATCTTTCCTTTGGTGGTATTTAATCACCACTTGTTTTTTTTAATTTTTTTGCTAAATTAACAAAAAGAGCCACAAAATTTTGAAAAAATACGTTTTTCTTAGTTTCTGTTATAAAATTTTGCAAATAAGTATTTTTTCTGCTTCTCTGATGTGCGCTGTTGAGGCTGCACTGATGGACACTGAGAGGATGCACTGATGGGCATTGATTGATGAAGCTGCACTGATGGGCACTGTTGATGGGCACTGATAGGCTGCACTGATGGGTGCTGATAAGGCTGCACTGATGAGGCTGGACTGATGGGCACTGATGAGGCTGCACTGATTGGCACTGATGAGGCTGCACTGATGGACACTGGTGAGGCTGCACTGATGAACACTGATAGACTGCATTGATGAGGCTGCACTGATGAGGCTGCAATGATGGGCACTGATAGGCTGCACTGATGGGTGCTGATAAGGCTGCACCAATGGGTGCTGATGAGGCTGCACTGATGGACACTGATAGCCTGCATTGATGAAGCTGCACTGATGGGCACTGATGAGGCTGGACTGATGGGCACTGATGAGGCTGCACTGATGAGGCTGCACTGATGAACACTGGTGAGGCTGCACTGATGAACACTGATAGGCTGCATTGATGAGGCTGCACTGATGAGGCTGTAATGATGGGCACTGATAGGCTGCACTGATGAGGCTGCACTGATGGTCACTGATGAGGCTGCACTGATTGGCACTGATGAGGCTGCACTGATGGGCACTGAGGAGGCTGCACTGATGAGGCTGCACTGATGGGCACTGAGGAGGCTGCACTGATGGGCACTGATGAGGCTGCATTGATGGGCACTGAGGAGGCTGCACTGACAGGCATTGATGAGGCTGCACTGATGGACACTGAGAGGCTGCACTGATGAGGCTGCAGTGATGGGCACTGATAAGGCTGCGCTGATTGGCACTGATAGGCTGCACTGATGGGCACTGATGAGGCTGCAGTGATGGGCACTGATGAGGCTGCACTGATGGGCACTAATAGGCGGCACTGATGAGTCTGCACTACTTTGCACTGATGGGCGCTGATGAGGCTGCACTGATGGGCACTGATGATGCTGCACTGATGGGCACTGATGAGGCTGCAGTGATGGGCACTGATGATGCTGCACTGATGGGCACTGATGAGTCTGCACTAATTTGCACTGATGGGCGCTGATGAGGCTGCACTGATGGGCACTGATGATGCTGCACTGATTGGCACTGATGAGGCTGCACTAATAAGCTGCACTGGTGTGAACTGATAACCTGCACTGATTGGCACTGATGGGGCTGCACTAGTAATCAGTGCCCTGATTATCAGTGCAAACAGTGTTCAGACAGTCTTGCCAGTTATAGGCACTCCTTTCCTAACACAGACACAGCGTGTGAGGAAAGGACTGCCGATAACCGGAAAGTCTGTTTACATGTGAAAAGCTGTGATTGGCCCTTTACCCCGATGTGTGATCAGCTGTGTCCAGAGGACACCGCGGTCACAGAGCGTGCCGGATGTGCAGGGGGGAGGTTCAGGGAGGACACCTATGGACACCCTCCCAGAACGATTGTGCCGCTGTGTAGCTGTCTTTTGGCTATAGCGCGGCACTAGAGTGGTTAAGAAAATCGTTTTTTTGATGCAAATCTGTTATAAAGTGTCCTACCTGGTGGTCCTGCCAGCAACAGCACTTCCTGTTGCAGACCTGAAAAATGAAGGCCTGCGGGCTGACAATGCTGCTGCTAACTACCGTGGGAGTGGAGCCCATAGCGCTGCAGAGAGAACCCCATGAATGGAGGAGAGCCTGGGCACACGATTGGGTCCTCCATCAGGCTAAGTGTTGTGCTTTATAAATGTGCGTTGTTGCTTTGAGCACTTACATGGCTGTTGTAACCCCACCATACCGCCACTTATAAATGGACCTGATTCAGTTCGGGGGGTAAAATCTACTCTACATGGTGCCCAAGACTAACCAATTGGCCACCAGTGTTGGTCATCTTACTTTAAAAAAGTAATTAGTTAAGTTACAAATTACTTCTCCCAAAAAGTAGTTGCGTTACTAACTCAGTTACTACATTGGAAAAGTAATTAGTTACGCAGCAAAGTAACTGACTTTTTTTTAAATATTCTATACGTGTAACTAAGGGGCGGGTCTAGTATTACTGTAACCAAGGGGCGCATTTATTATTATTGTTATATATCGTGTAACCAAGGGGCTGCTCTATTATTACTCTAACCAAGGGGCAGATCTGTTATAGCGTGTAAGCAAGTGGCGGGTCTATTATTATTATATCGTGTAAGGGGCGGATGGCTACAGAAGAGGGCGAATGTTAAATTAATGGGCAGAGCTCGATATATAACAATAATAATAAATGCGCCCCTTGGTTACAGTAATACTAGACCCACCCCTTAGTTACACGATAGACGCCCCTTGCAGAGTAGCACGAGCATCAGGAGCGTGCGGCATCGCCTCGTACAATTACATGTTAACTGCGCCTGCGCGGTGCAGAGTTCACTCAGAGCTGTTTAGGTTCGGCAATTTTCGGGAAGCTCCGTAGTCCTTCGTACTAGACATGTGCACAACAAAAAAATTCGTTTATTTTCGTTTCGTTTTTTTCGTTTCCGAAAAAAAATCGTTTTTTTTCCGTTTCGTTTTTTTCGTTTCCGTTGATTCGGAACGATTCGTACATTCGTAAGTCGTCGGTGTTCGGATTCGTAACGATTCGTACATTCGTAAGAGTTATTTTTTCGTTGATTCGTTTTTTCGTTAGTTTAATTTTCGGACGCATTCGTATTTATTCGTACATTCGTAACATTCGTAGATTCGTAATCGGAGCATAATTCATAATTTTATGTAATGTGTATGCTATTATTACATTTTAATAATTTACGAATCGAAAAAAAAAGTTACGAAACGGAAAAAAAAGTTACGAATCGAAAAAAAAAAAAAGTTACGAATCGAAAAAAAAAGTTACGAATGTACGAATTTTTTTGTTCAATCCATTCAAAGCACGTTTAGCAACGCCATTGTAAGGGACATGGAAAATTACCAATTCAACAAAAAAAAAACAGTTACGAATGTACAAATTTTTTTTGTTCGTTTTCCGGATTTTCTTTAGTACATTCGTTGTTTCTAATTATTTTTTTTCGGATTTTCGTTGTCTTTCGGATTCGTTCGATTCGAATGATTCGTTAATCGGATTCGTACGGTTCGAACGATTCGTTATTCGGATTCGTACGATTCGAACGATTCGTTCATTCGTACGAAAACGAACGAACGAAAATAACGAAAAAAAACGAAAAACGAAAAAAAAAAAACGAAACGAATTGCACATGTCTAGTAACCAAGGGGCGCATTTATTATTATTGTTATATATCGTGTAACCAAGGGGCTGCTCTATTATTACTCTAACCAAGGGACAGATCTGTTATAGCGTGTATGCAAGGGGCGGGTCTATTACTATTATATCGTGTAAGGGGCGGGTCTATTATTATTATATCGTGTAAGGGGCGGATGGCTACAGAAGAGGGCGAATGTTAAATTAATGGGCAGAGCTCGATATATAACAATAATAATAAATGCGCCCCTTGGTTACAGTAATACTAGACACGCCCCTTAGTTACACGATAGACGCCCCTTGCAGAGTAGCAGGAGCATCGGGAGCGTGCGGCATCGCCTCGTACAATTACATGTTAACTGCGCCTGCGCGGTGCAGAGTTCACTCAGAGCTGTTTAGGTTCGGCAATTTTTCGGAAGCTCCGTAGTCCTTCGTACCGCGCAAGCGCTGCGCCTGCGCAGTACAGGGGGTCCTTATCTGGCGGGGGGAACTTTTGCGGCAGGACACCGGAATGACACTACTGCCATCTAGTGGCGGTAGATGTAATTGAAGTAATGGGAACTGCGTTACCATGAGGGGAAAAGTAATCAGTTAGATTACTCGTTACCCTCTAAAGTAACTGCGGTAAGTAACTCCGTTTATTTTAACTCAGTTACTTACATCACTGTTGGCCACAAGGAAAACCTATGGAAATATTTTATTTTTTTATGTGGATGTTTTATGTAGATATTTGGTTGTTGTCCTTCTTGTTACTTTAGTAGATTCTAGAACGTCCTTCCTTCTTGTCCTGCCCCTTATGCGGCGTACACACGGTCGGAATTTCCGATGGAAACAGTCCGATGGGAGCTTTTCATCGGATTATCCGACCGTGTGTACGCCCAACGGTCTTTTTCTGTCGGAATTTCCGACGGACTTTGAATTGAGAACCTGTTCTCAATTTTTCCGACGGAAAACCTTTCTATCGGATTTTCCGATCGCGTGTAGGCAATTCCGAGACGCAAAATTCCGACGCATCCTCGGAAGCATTAAACTTCGCTTTTATAGTGCTGTCAAACGCGTTTTATGCCGCTGTGTTATTGACCGTCAGAATTTGGTGTGATCGTGTGTAGGCAACACAGCTTGAGCGGAATTCCGTCGGAAAAACCGTCAGAGTTTTTTCTGACGAGAATTTCCGATCGTGTGTACGCGGCATTAGGGTTTTGGTCGGCACATCATGTATCTACTGACTCATCTTCTCGTTCTCCAGCAGTCAGGTCCTTGTGTCTGGTGACAGCGAAATGCCTGAGACTGACCTTCATGGAAAGTGCCTCTTAGACACATGGCGGACCACAGAGGAGGCCACATAGGAGGCCACATAGGAGGCCATGCAGGTGGACGAGGAATGAACATTTTCTTTTGATCTTCCACTATTTCCAAAATAAAGCCGGCCTCTCCCGTGTGATCATCGGATATCCCCCCCTCCAGTGAAAGAAAACAAGGGAAGACTTGGAGGTCAATGTCGCGGCGCAGTAGGCATGCAGCAGGTGGTGGCAGGGCCCTGGGACACGGCTTTCCTGGGGAGGCCTTTGTGAAGTCTTTGCAGAGGGACCTTGACGGATGTGTCAGCAATTCCTCTTTGTGGTTGGGCCTCTCTGGAGTGCTATGTTTGGTCTAGTGTACCGCTGCACCTGTGCCTTTTCACCTCCCCCCCCCCCCCCCACCCACCCCCGATCTAAGCCAGGCCTTGTTGGCACATGAATGGGAAGCCGGCTGTCCACTACTTTCCAGCAGCCTCATCTGCACAGGCTTGAAATAACAAGCTTCCAAGTCTTCTCCCACCTTGAGTGTCTGAGATTCTTCTCCTTCCCCCTTATCAAAACACCGCATTGGGGACGTTCGCTCTGAGAGCCCTTTTCAGGTTCTCTCGGCTTTTTATCTTTCAGGAATCTTCAGAGCTTTAGAAATTTCACTTCTCCGCCTCGGAAAACACTCTATTTTATGCTTTCAGTGTTTATGCTGCCTAAAGAAAACATAATCCCATTGTGAAGGCATGCCCTATCATGGAGGAGTGAAATTCAATGAGTGAGTTTTGCAGAGATGGAGAAGGTATTTAGAAGTGGAGGGATGAGCTGATGGTATGATGAGCCAGAGAGTGTTTGGAGATAATAGAGATTGTTAGGAGAGTTCATTCAATGGTGAAACCCGTCCACACGGCCATTTATATGGACCATTCGGGGTGTTATTTTATTATTATTATCTACTGAGCAACTCCTCATAGTCACAGTACTGGCGCATGGGCGTCCGCAGAACTTTTTTTGGGTCGGGTCACCCATGCACCACCCCTTTTCGACAATGTCATTATCACATTATCATGGTCAGAGACTGCAGACGTAGTACAGTCCCTAGGATGAGTAATGCATAATGGCCAACAGGCCCTCTTTCCCGACCCAGCAAAACTACAGCAGTGATCCCTCCAGCTGGATAATCGCTCACTCTGGGTTCTCCGGGGGTGACTCAGTAGTGTAGCATGTCTGTACCCTGGTAGTGGCTCAGTCTTGCTCTCTCTGGTGGCGCTGGGCAGCGTGGCTCTCTCTGGTGGGCGCTGGGCAGCGTGGCTCTCTCTGGTGGTGCTGGGCAGCGTGGCTCTCTCTGGTGGTGCTGGGCAGCGTGGCTCTCTCTCTCTGGTGGCACTGGGCAGCGTGGCTCTCTCTCTGGCTTCTGCCCAGTACACTCCTCGTTCTTTGTCCTATAGCACTCTCTCCCTCAGCTTTTTTCCAGGCTGCAGTCTCTCAATCTCTCTCTTGATCGAGCTGTAGCCTCCTCCCTGTGGAAAATGGGGCCGCCAATCTTTGGGACTACATGTCCCATGATGCTCGCCTCTTCTAGTCTCCTTTGATTGGCCCTCAGTTATGGCCAATAGGAAAGGAACGGAGTGGGCAGGAAGCTGGGTGGGGGACCTGGTGAGAGCCGCCGTCTCTTCTCCCAGACAGGAGAATGGGAGGGCAAGCATGGGAAACCACTGACAGCCCGCAGCTCGCCTTTCTCCTGTTACAGTGCCGCCGAGTTCTCTGCTGGACTGAGCAGAGAAAAGAGCCCGAAGTCACACTACACTGATGGGGGGGCTTGACAGAACCTTGATGGTGTCACCGCACTGGCGGGTGGCACCTGGGTGCGGGCTTGCCCACACCCCGATAGCGACGCAACTGTGCTGAATTTAAGATCCGATCCCTGATTCCAGGGGGGGGGGGCACTTGACCCCCCTTGCCCCTACCTGCGGACGCCCATGTACTGGCGCCAGGTTCAATGCCACCCTGGGAAGAAGTGTATGACTTTTTATTCTGTGGTCTGGTTTGAACTTCTCTTCCAGGTGGACTCACAACTACCATCAGAAATGACTTTGGATGCACTTCTGAATCGAACGTCTCTCATTAGGAGGCTTAGAAATCAGTTGATGTTCATTGCCATTTCTCTTTAGCTCTTGTAAGAAAATATTCTATAAAGGTTTTATATTATTATTATTATTATATTATACATGATTTATATAGTGCCAACAGTTTGCGCAGTGCTTTACAAAATGAGGGCAAACAGTACACTTATGCCGTGTACACGCAGTCAGATTTTCTGACGGAAAATGTTAGATGGGAGCTTTTTGTCGGAGATTCTGACCGTGTGTGGGCTCCATTGGACATTTTCCATTTTAATTTCCGACACACAAAATTTGATATCTGGATCTCAAATTTTCCGACAACAAAATCCGTTGTCGGAAATTTCGATCGTGTGTACACATTTCCAAGTTCTACGCATGCTCGGAATCAAGCAGAAGAGCCGCACTGGCTATTGAACTTCAATTTTCTCAGATCGTCGTACGTCACCGCGTTCTTGACGTTCGGAAATTTCCGACAACGTTGTGTGACCGTGTGTATGCAAGACAAGTTTGAGCCAACATCCGTCCCGTGGATTTTGTTGTCGGAATGTGCGATCGTGTGTACGTGGCATTACAATACAAATCAATACAGGAGGGATCAGAGGGCCCTGCTCGTTAGAGCTTACAATCTAGAATATATAGCTGCCTCCACCAGTGTTGCCAACCATCAGTATTTTTAATGGCATATACAGTATCTCACAAAAGTAAGTACACCCCTCAAATTTTTTGTAAATATTTTATTCTATCTTTTCATGTGACAACACTGAAGAAATGACACTTGTCTACAATGTAAAGTAGTGAGTGTACAGCTTGTATAACAGTGTAAATTAGCTGTCCCCTCAAAATAACTCAACACACAGCCATTAATGTCTAAACTGCTGGCAACCCCTAAGTGAAAATGTCAAAATTGGGCCCAATTAGTCATTTTCCCCTCCCCGGTGTCATGTGACTCATTAGTGTTACAACAAGGTCTCAGGTGTGAATGGGGAGCAGGTGTGTTAAATTTGGTGTTATCACTCTCACTCTCTCATACTGGTCACTGGAAGTTCAACATGGCACCTCATGGCAAAGAACTCAGCGGTATAACAGGACAGGTTCCACTCAGAACAGGCCTCGCCATGGTCAACCAAAGAAGTTGAGGTCACGTGCTCAGCATCATATCCAGAGGTTGTCTTTGGGAAATAGACGTATGAGTGCTGCCAGCATCGCTGCAGAGGTTGAATGGGTGGGGGGTCAGCCTGTCAGTGCTCAGACCATACGCCGCACACTGCATCAAATTGGTCTGCATGTCTGTCGTCCCAGAAGGAAGCCTCTTCTAAAGATGATGCACAGGAAAGCAAACAGTTTGCTGAAGACAAGCAGACTAAGGACGTGGATTACTGGAACCACGTCCTGTGGTCTGATGAGACCAAGATAAACGTATTTGGTGTCAGATGGTGACAAGCGTGTGTGGGGGCAACCAGGTGAGGAGGACAAAGACAAGTGTGTCTTGCCTACAGTCAAGCATGGTGGTGGGAGTGTCATGGTCTGGGGCTGCAGGAGAGCTGCCGGCACTGGGGAGCTACAGATCATTGAGGGAACCATGAATGCCAACATGTACTGTGACATACTGAAGCAGAGCATGATCCCCTCCCTTCGGAGATTGGGCCTGCAGGGCAGTATTCCAACATGATAACTACCCCAAACACACCTCCAAGACGACCACTGCCTTGCTAAAGAAGCTGAGGGTAAAGGTGATGGACTGGCCAAGCATGTCTCCAGACCTAAACCCTATTGAGCATCTGTGGGGCATCCTCAAACGGAAGGTGGAGGAGCGCAAGGTCTCTAATATCCACCAGCTCTGTGATGTCATTATGGAGGAGGGGAAGAGGACTCCAGTGGTAACCTGTGTAGCTCTGGTGAACTCCATACCCAAGAGGGTTAAGGCATAACCTAACCTAAGGCAACACCTAATAATGGTGGCCACACAAAATATTGTCAATTTTAGTCCAATTTGGACATTTTCACTTAGGGGTGTACTCACTTTTGTTGCCAGAGGTTTAGATATTAATGGCTGTGTGTTGAGTTATTTTGGGAGGACAGCAAATTTACACTGTTATACAAGCTGTACACTCACTACTTTACATTGTAGACAAGTGTCATTTCTTCAGTGTTGTCACATGAAAATATATAATAAAGTATTTACAAAAAAATGTGAGGGGTGTACTCACTTTTGTGAGATACTGTATATACATAAATAATAATGCACTTCAGGTTAATATGCAAGAAATGAAATACTGAAAATGTATCAATGTGCAATCAAACAGTGAATCGAATAGTCCATAAGGTTCAATATGGAAATTAGTCAATGTGCCAATAGCAATGAAAGTATATAGTGGAATGAAAGTGTATCTAATTCTTCTCAAGATAATGATATGTGCCACCTGGTGGCAAACTTGAATTGTAAAGGAATTCCACCTCACACGTGCCCTCCACTGTAATCAAGCCTCTTACCAGATGGTTGTGATCCCCAATTACAGAGATCAAACACACATGAGAAATAATGGACCCCTCCGGGCGTCTTTATATGGGATCAGTATGGTATTCCCCAACACCAACACCACAACTTTGGATCCAACTCAGACAGCCACCATAGAGGAAAAGAAACCCCAGCGTGAATACTGCTAGGAGGCGTTTATTGTTAAAACGATATTAACCACTTGCCTACCAGGTACGAACACCCCCTTCCTGACCAGGCCATTTTTCAGCTTTCAGCGCTGTCGCATTTCGAATGACAATTGCGCAGTCATGCAACGCTGTACCCAAATAAAATTTTTATCATTTTTTTCCCCACAGATAGAGCTTTATTTTGGTGGTATTTGATCACCTCTGCGGTTTTTATTTCTTGCGCTATAAACAAATTAAGAGGGACAAGTTTGAAAAAACATAATATTTTTTACTTTTTATTATAATAAATATCCAATTTTTTTTTTTTTTAAACAAATTTTTTCCTCAGTTTAGACCGATACGTATTCTTCTACATATTTTTGGTAAAAAAAAAAATCGCAATAAGCGTCTATTGATTGGTTTGCGCAAAAGTTATAGCGTCTACAAAATAGGGGAAAGATTTATAGCATTTTTATTATTATTTTTTTTTTTACTAGTAATGACGGCGATTTGCGATTTTTATCGTGACTGCGACATTGCGGCGGACATATCGGACACTTTTTTGACACATTTTTGGGACCATTCACATTTATACAGCGATCCGTGCTATAAAAATGCATTGATTACTGTATAAATGTGACTGGCAGGGAAGGGGTTAACACTAGGGGGCGCTGCAGGGGTTAATGTGTTCCCTATATGAGTGATTCTAACTGTGGGGGGAGGGGACTGACTGGGGGAGGAGACCGATCGGTGTCCCTATGTACAAGGGACACACCCATCGGTCTCCTCTCCTCTGACAGGACGTGGATCTGTGTGTTTACACACACCGATCCACGTCCTGCTCAATTCCTGGGCAATCGCGGGTGCCTGGCGGTCACCGCAGCCGCCGGGCACGCGCATCGGCTTCCCAGCTACACGGCGGGCACGCGCGCGTCTCCCGCGGCGCGCGCGCCCCCTAGTGGCCAAAAAGCAAGCGCCGTCATGTGACGGCGGCCCGCCACACGAGCTGCACCGTCCCGCCGTCATTTGACAGTGGGGGGTCAGCAAGAAGTTAAAGTCTAATTTAAGAATAAATAAATAAACATGTTCTACTTATCTGCTCTGTGAAATGGTTTTGCACAGAGAAGCCCGATCCTCCTCTTCTCGGGTCCCACTCCGGCACTCCTGGCTCCTTGCTCCTGCCGTGTGCCCCCCACAGCAAGCAGGTGCACTCCCGACCCGCGGCTCTGTGTGTCCATTCACACACGAACCGTGGCTTGGCCCCTTCCCCTCCATCTCCTGATTGGGTCACTGGCTGTGATTGACAGCAGCTGGAGACAATGGCTCCCACTGCTGCCAAAAGCCAATCAGTAGTGCAAGTCTCCGGAGAGGCAAGGCTCTCGTGGACATCACTGGATCGAGAGGAGGCTTAGGTAAGTGTTAGGGGGGCTGGGGGATGACTGCTGCACACAGAAGGTTTTTCACTTTCATGCATTCTATGCAACCTTGTGCCTTTACAAACCACTTTAAAAACACCACAAGGTACTCGCATGATTCAGGACAATAAAAAAGTATTCAAACTGCATGGAGCCTCACCGACAGCTGGCATCGGCGGGCATAAAGCCTCACATTAGACATGTGCAATTTGTTTCATTTTTTTTCGTTTTTCGTTTAAAATTCGTTATATTCGTTCATTCGTTATCGTGCGAATGAACGAACGATTCGCTAAAAATTTTAACGAATGTTCGAATCAAACGAATCTGAAAAACAACGAAAATCCGAAAAATAACCAAATTAGAAACAACGAAACTACGAAAGAAGAAAATCCGAAAAACGAAAACAGGAACAACGAAAATCAAAATGAACGAAAAAATTCGTACATTCGTAACTTTTTTTTGTTGAATTGGTAATTTTCCGTGTCTCTTACAATGGCGCTGCTTAACGTGCTTCGAATGGATTGAGCGAAAAAATTCGTACATTCCTAACTTTTTTTTTTTTTTCGATTCGTAATTTTCCGTGTCCCTTAAGCCCCATACACACGGTCGGACTTTTTCATGGATTCTGTCCGATCGGACAAGGTTGTTGAAAAATCAGACCGTGTGTATGCACCATCGGACAGTGTTCGTCGGTTTGTCCGACGGACAAAGTCTTATCTCCTGCTGGAAAGATTTGCCGTCAACCCGGTCCGATCACACCAAACCCGATCGTGTGTACGGTTGTCCGACCGGACAAAGTGCTACGCATGCTCAGATCACATTACAAGACCAAAGCTATTGGCTACTAGCCTCTACGTTGTCCCGTCGTAGGCAACAAACGTCACCACGTTCAAAATGATCGGATTTTCCGACAACTTTGTCCGACCGTGTGTACGCAAAACCAACATCAGACAAAGTATGACGGACATGGTCCGACGGACCTGGTCCGCGGATTGTCCGACCGTGTGTATGGGGCTTTACAATGGCGCTGCTTAACGTGCTTCGAATGGATTGAACGAAAAAATTCGTACATAACTTTTTTATTTTTCGTTTCGTAATTTTCCGTGTCTCTTAAAATGTAATAATAGCATACACATTACATAAAATTATGAATTTACGAATCTACGAAAACAATGTTACGAAAGTACGAATAAATCAATCTAACGAAAGTACGAATGTAACTAAATCTACGAAAGTATGAATGCGTCTAAATTTCGAATAAACGAAAATTAAAACGGAAAAACGAATCAACGAAAAAATAACTCTTACGAAAATACGAATCGTTACGAACACCGACGACTTACGAATTTACGAATCGTTACGAATCAACGGAAACGAAAGAAACGAAAATAAACAAATTTTTCTATTGTGCACATGTCTACCTCACATGTTCGTGGCTACGCCCCAAATAGTTTTGTGCCACAGCGCATCATCAGGGGAACAGGAGCTTAAACATGGCAGTCAGTAAAAACCAAGCACTTTTCACCTGCTAGTAAATGCCAGGGACAGGAAAAGGTTGCCAGTTAAAAATATGGCTGTGACGCTCGGCATGCGCAGTTCCAGTCTGGAGCTGACCGAGACCATCCAAGTGCCTGCTACAGTGTGTTCAGGCGCTGCCAGGAGGGGGGGCAGGTCTGGTTGGGGGTGGTGCCTGAGCATGTCGTGTGATGTCATGGTGCATGGGAGCCGAGCATACGGGAGCAAGGCAAGCCGGGAGCGGGACTGTCAGTGCACTAGCTTAGGTGAAAACTGGAACTCACTTTATTGTAAACTCACCCAGAATATATACTGCACAGCTCCCAACTGTCCCTGATTTGGAGCAAAAGCCCCTCTGTCCCTCTTTCCTCCTCATTTGTCCCTCATTTTTGGTCTGATCCATATAGTTGTATATAAAATGCACTTTTTATCTTTCAAAAAGTGTTTCCCAGCGCTAAACCCTTTCATCCAATTTCTAAATTGCCGCATTTGTACATTTTAAAAGCCAATATAAAGGAAAGGTAGTGGTAAAAATAAAGCCCTTCTGGATTTAATTAACCATTTTTTTGGTTAATTCTTCTTTAGGGGGGTGTGGCAGGGGGGGCGTGTCCTATGCCTATATACGTTTGTTAGTAGGTGTCCCTCATTCCCATCTCAAAATGTTGGGAGGTATGGATACTGTACCACACAAAATGAGGTAAGAGCTTGATCACATTATCCTAAACAACGCAAGCTGTAAATAGTAATATCATCAGTACATCTAATGAACAGCTACCATAAACAGTAATTGAATAAAACATATAAACATCCCACAATAGTTTGATAACAAGGTGAAGTGGACACAATGTTAGTCACATCTCTGAGAGGAATAGCAGACAGCAGTGGCGGCTGCTGGTATATTTTTGGGGGGTGCGACAATCTGTTGGTCTGTCAGGTCCCCCCCCTCCCGCACTTACCCCTTCTAGGTCACAGGCTTCCTCCGGGCGGTGGGCCTCTGCGTCTCCTCCTTCCTCTGCTTCACGGCAGCGCGACTTCCCCTGCGTCTCCTCCCTCCTCCAATAGGATCACTTCTCCACTCGACCAATCGGGTCTCAGGACCTGCTTTCTGACCCGGGATTGGCTGGGAGGAGAAGCAGAAATACAATAGGGAATATTCATTCGCTATTGTCACACAACTGGGTGGGCTCTGCACCCCGAGACCATCCTTTTTTTAAGCCAATTAGAGCCCCCGGCTCTAATCATGTGCTTCTAAAAAAAAAAAAAAAAACTCCCTTTGGAATCCATGCGTCTGGCGTCCTGCATTTAAATTAGGGGCCTGGGCGCATGGATTAGGGGGGCGGCGCCCCTGTGCCCCGTATGGACAGGCCACTGCTGGCGGACAGACAGAAACAATACAGTGGTGTGAAAAAGTGTTTGCCCCCTTCCTCATTTCCTGTTCCTTTGCATGTTTGTCACACTTAAGTGTTTCGGAACATCAAACCAATTTAAACAATAGTCAAGGACAACACAAGTAAACACAAAATGCAATTTGTAAATGAAGGTGTTTATTATTAAAGGTGAAAAAAAATCCAAACCATCATGGCCCTGTGTGAAAAAGTGATTGCCCCCCTTGTTAAAACATACTATAACTGTGGTTGTCCACACCTGAGTTCAATTTCTCTAGCCACACCCAGGCCTGATTATTGCCACACCTGTTCACAATCAAGGCATCACTTAAATAGGAGCTGCTTGACACAGTAAGGTCCACCAGAAGATCCTTAAAAGCTACACATCATGCCGAGACCCAAAGAAATTCAGGAACAATTGAGAAAGAAAGTAATTGAGATCTATCAGTCTGGAAAGGGTTATAAAGCCATTTCCAAAGCTTTGGGAATCCAGCGAACCACAGTGAGAGCCATTATCCACAAATGGCGAAGACATGGAACAGTGGTGAACCTTCCCAGGAGTGGCCGGCCGCCCAAAATTACCCCAAGAGCGCAGCGACGACTCATCCAAGAGGTCACAAAAGACCCCACAACAACGTCCAAAGAACTGCAGGCCTCACTTGCCTCAGTTAAGGTCAGCGTTCATGCCTCCACCATCAGGAAAAGACTGGGCAAAAATGGCCTGCATGGCAGAGTTCCAAGGAGAAAACCACTGCTGAGCAAAAAGAACATCAAAGCTCGTCTCAATTTCTCCACAACACATCTTGATGATCCCCAAGACTTTTGGGACAACATTCTGTGGACCGATGAGACAAAAGTGGAACTCTTTGGAAGGTGTGTGTCCAAGTATATCTGCGTAGAAGGAACACTGCATTTCAGAAAAAGAACATTATACCAACAGTAAAATATGGTGGTGGTAGTGTGATGGTCTGGGGCTGTTTTGCTGCTTCAGGACCTGGAAGACTTGCCGTGATAAAAGGAACTATGAATTCTGTGTCTACCAAGAGATCCTGAAGGAGAATGTCCGACCATCTGTTTGTGTACTCAAGCTGAAACGAACTTGGGTTCTGCAGCAGGACAATGATCCTAAACACACCAGCAAGTCCACCACCGAATGGCTGAAGAAAAACAAAATGAAGACTTTGGAGTGGCCTAGCCAAAGTCCTGACCTGAATCCTATTGAGATGTTGTGGTATGACCTTAAAAAGGCCGTTCATGCTCGAAAACCCTCTAATGTAACTGAATTAGGACAATTCTGCAAAGATGAGTGGGCCAAAATTCCTCCAGGACGCTGTAAAAGCCTCATTGCACGTTATCGCAAACGCTTGGTTGCAGTTGTTGCTGCTAAGGGTGGCCCAACCAGTTATTAGGTTTAGGGGGCAATCACTTTTTCACACAGGGCCATGATGGTTTGTATTTTTTTTCACCTTTAATAATAAACACCTTCATTTACAAATTGCATTTTGTGTTTACTTGTGTTGTCCTTGACTATTGTTTAAATTGGTTTGATGTTCCGAAACACTTAAGTGTGACAAACATGCAAAGGAACAGGAAATGAGGAAGGGGGCAAACACTTTTT
The DNA here is from genome assembly GCA_028564925.1 of Lithobates sylvaticus. Lineage (NCBI taxonomy): Eukaryota > Metazoa > Chordata > Amphibia > Anura > Ranidae > Lithobates > Lithobates sylvaticus. The sequence goes on along the minus strand of CM053036.1, from coordinate 16,953,573 downwards.
CACACCACTGTATGTGACTCAATTAACAATGTGAATTCACACCTAGAAGGCACATAATGGGGAATTATACAATGAGAGAAAGACGCCTTAATAAACAGATTAAACATAACAGCAGGAGACACCAGCATCAGGTTGTTTTAAACTGATTATAATCTTCTGCTTCTGAGTCTGGGGGTGGGGGGGTTGGAGCAGTCAACACTAGTTTGGGCACAGAGTCCCCAAATTTGTATACAGGTCCTAGGTTCCCAGAGTCTGTGTGTTTTCAGGGAGACATGGAGCCAAATCTGAAGCAAAACCATTCCAAAGGTCCACCAGGCACACACCTCCGGAAAAATAGAGCCTCCTCAAACGCCGGGGCCCATAGTCAGTAGGCAAGAGGCTACCCTGCAGTCCCCTCCAAAAGCCCCTGTCCTGGTTGGGTCTGTTACAAACTTGTTCTTCTGTCATCTAGTTTGTGTTTTTGTGTACAAGCCAGCATATATAGTTAGAGTGTTTACATACTTTCAACCAGGGGCGGATCCGGGGGGGGGCAGCGAGGCATCCCCCCCCCCCGAGAAATTAGATGCGGTGAGAGAGCGGGCGGCTCCATGGGCGGATGAGAGAGCGGGTGGCTCCGCGGGCAGGCTGGCCAGCTGATCGGCTCTGCGGGCGGGGGAGAGAGCAGGCGGGCAGCTGGGCGGCTCGGTGGGTGAGAAGGCACCTGGCCAATCAGCGAGCCAGTGGGCGGGGAAGCAGAGAGATGACATCATCTCTCACCGCCCGCCCTGCAGTTCTGCCCTCACTGTGCAGGCAGCCGCTGGCAGCAGAGAGATTACATCATCTCTCTGCTGCCTGACTCTGGGGCACAGCAAGAGACAATCCCCACCTCAGCAGCAAGTGACAATCGCCAACGAGTGACAGGTGACATGGCAAGTGACAGTCCGCAACTTGTGGCAGGTGACGTGGCAAGTGACAATCCGCAACTTGTGGCAGGTGACGTGGCAAGTGACAATCCGCAACTTGTGGCAGGTGACGTGGCAAGTGACAATCCGCAACATGTGGCAGGTGACAGTCTGCAACATGTGGCAGGTGACGTGGCAAGTGACAATCCGCAACGTGTGGCAGGTGACGTGGCAAGTGACAATCCGCAACATGTGGCAGGTGACAGTCTGCAACATGTGGCAGGTGACGTGGCAAGTGACAATCCGCAACGTGTGGCAGGTGACGTGGCAAGAGACAATCTGCAAATTGTGGCATGTGGCGTGGCAAGTGACAGATTGAACACCGTAGAGGTTATGGCTGCTTCTTGGTGGTGCTGTCTGAATCATCCCGATATAATTTGTAGACATGTGCAATTCCTTTAGTTCCGAATTAGTTTTTCCACAAATTCATCAATTTGGAAATATTCTAAATATAACGAGAACCTTTTAACTAATTTTTCTAAAATACGGAAATTCGAAAATTAGAAAATTCGAAAATTAGAAAATTAGAAGATTCGGAAATTTTAAAATCCGAAAATTAGAAAATCCAAAAATAAGAATGAAAATCCAAAAATGAGAAAACCTAAAACTTTGAAAAATCTGAAATAATAACTAATAATAACTATTACTAACTATTAAATTATAGGTATTGGAATTTCCTTTCAAATTTGGTTGTTAGTGAACGTAACGAATACGAATTTATCTGAAGTTAAGAATTATCCAAATTAATGAATGCTACAGCTAAACGAATGAAATGTAATGAATTAATAATAATAACGATAATAAAAACTTTTTATTATTATTATTTATTATTATTAATTTGTTAAGTTCCATTCTTTTAGATGCGGCATTTGTTATTTTCGGATAATTTGTATCTTCGGATAAATTCATAGTTACATAGTTAGTCAGGTCAAAAAAAGTCCATCCAGTTCAACCATAAAAAAATTAATAAATAAAATAAAAAATATCATACAATCCCATATACACAATCCTATACCCACAGTTGACCCAGAGGAATGCGAAAAAAACCCCCAGAAAAGCTGATACAAATTGCTACAGCAGGGGGAAAATTCCTTCCTGATCCCAGAGAGAAAATCGGATTTTCCCCGGATCAACTTTACCTATAAATGTCAGTACCCAGTTATATTCTGTACATTTAGGAAAGTATCCAGGCCTTTCTTAAAGCAATCTACTGAGCTGGCCAGATCCACCTCTGGAGGGAGTCTATTCCACATTTTCACAGCTCTTACTGTGAAGAAACCTTTCCGTATTTGGAGATGAAATCTCTTTTCCTCTAGACGTAAAGAGTGCCCCCTTGTCCTCTGTGTTGACCGTAAAGTGAATAACTCAACACCAAGTTCACTATATGGACCCCTTATATATTTGTACATGGTGGTCATATCCCCCCTTAATCTCCTCTTCTCAAGAGTGAATAAATTCAGTTCCTCTAATCTTTCCTCATAGCTGAGCTCCTCCATGCCTCTTATCAGTTTTTGTTGCCCTTCTCTGCACTTTCTCCAGTTCCCTGATATCCTTTTTGAGAACTGGTGCCCAAAACTGAACTGCATATTCCAGATGAGGTCTTACTAATGATTTGTACAGGGGGGCAAAATGATATCTCTCTCTGGAGTCCATACCTCTCCTAATACAAGAAAGGACTTTGCTCGATTTGGAAACCGCAGCTTGGCATTGCATGCTATTATTGAGCTTATGGTCTACCAAAACCCCCCCAGATCCTTCTCCACTACGGATTCCCCCAGTTGTACTCCCCCTAGTATGTATGATGCATATTCTTAGCCCCCCAAGTGCAGAACTTTACATTTATCAACATTAAACCTCATCTGCCACATAGTCGCCCAATTAGACAGAGCATTGAGGTCGGCTTGTAAATTGGAGACCTCCTGTAAGGACGTCATTCCACTGCATAGCTTGGTGTCATCTGCAAAGACAGAAATGTTACTTTTTATCCCAGACCCAATATCATTTATAAAGATATTAAAAAGTAAGGGTCCCAGCCAGTGGCGTAACTAGAACGCTCAGGGCCCCGATGCAAGAAACCATGGAGGGCCCCCCGACCTCCGGACAAAGCTCTTTTCTCCGAGCCCGATGGCAGAACACCAGGGCCCGGTCACAAGTGGGTGGCTGCATATAAAGGAACCTAAATATGGGGGTGGCAGCAGGGGCCATGGATAGAATCATGCTATGCATGAATCTATCCATTTGTCATAGAGGGAGTGGCTGGAGAGAGGGGGTGGCACCTGTGCGCCCTTTTGGACGCACCGCCACTGATAAACACATGCACATTCACATACATGCACTCTCACATACATGCACACACACATGCATATATGCACGCACACACAGACAGACATACATGCATCGTGCACACACACAGACATACATGCGCGCGCACACACACACACATGCATCATGCATTGCACACACATGCATGCACAGACACACACATACATCATGCACACACACAGACATACATGTGCACACACACACACATGCATGCATCATGAACACAGACATACATGTGCACACACACACACAGACATACATGTGCACACACACATGCATCACGAACATACACATACATGCATCATGCACACACACAGACATACATGCGTGCGCACACACACACACACACACATGCATGCATCATGCATTGCACACACATGCATGCACAGACACACACATACATCATGCGCACACACACAGACATACATGCGCGTGCACACACACACATGCATCATGAACACACACATGCATCATGAACACACACATGCATCATGAACACACACATGTATCATGAACACACACATGCATCATGCGCACACACATGCATCATGAACACACACATGCATCATGAACACACATGCATCATGCACACACACATGCATCATGCGCACACACATGCATCATGAACACACATATGCATCATGCGCACACACATGCATCATGAACACATACATGCATCATGCATTGCACACACAGACACACACATACATCATGCACACACACACACATGTATGATGCACACACATAATCTTATAGATAATCTTATATAAAAAAAAAACAAAAAAAAAAAACGAGTCCTCTTACCTTGTCTCTTCCTGCCGGGTACTGCACTGCAGGGGGAGACAAAGAGCACACACTGTGCTTTGACTTTCACTTTAGCCTAATGTGAGGAGCTCCCTGCACATCGCCGATTACAGTTTAGAATCGGCGATCGGGGAGCTCCTCTCAGCCGCCCCTCCTAGCGAAGTGTACAGGGGGCCCCCTGCAGAAACGGGCCCGGTCGCCATGGCGATCGCAGCGACCCCTATAGTTCCGCCACTGGTCCCAGCACTGAACCTTGGGGTACACCACTGGTAACCTTAGACCATTCAGAGTAAGAATCATTAACCACGACTCTCTGAATTCTGTCTTTTAGCCAGTTTTCTATCCATTTACAAACCGATATTTCCAAGCCTGTAGACTTTACCTTACACATTAGCTGTGTCAAACACTTTTGCAAAATCCAAGTATACCACGTCCACTGCCACCCCTCTGTCCAAGTATACCACGTCCACCGCCACCCCTCTGTCCAAGTATACCACGTCCACCGCCACCCCTCTGTCCAAGTATACCACGTCCACCGCCACCCCTCTTTCCAAGTATACCACGTCCACTGCCACCCCTCTGTCCAAGTATACCACGTCCACCGCCACCCCTCTGTCCAAGTATACCACGTCCACCGCCACCCCTCTGTCCAAGTATACCACGTCCACCGCCACCCCTCTTTCCAAGTATACCACGTCCACCGCCACCCCTCTGTCCAAGTATACCACGTCCACTGCCACCCCTCTGTCCAAGTATACCACGTCCACCGCCACCCCTCTTTCCAAGGTTTTACTTACCTCTTCGTAAAAAGAAATCAGGTTTGTCTGACAACTTCTGTCTTTCATGAATCCATGTTGTCTGTTTCTTAAAATACTTTTTTCCAGCAAGAAACTCATGTACAGGGGGTCCCCGACTTACAAACGCCCGACCTACGAACATCTGCTACTTATGAACCGGGCGCTGCGGGGACCCTCCGCCATTTTCCACGGACCTTCGGCCGTTCTGCGCATGCGTGGCCAGACGGAGCCTCGGAAAATGACGGCAAACATTGGAAATGTCCGTAATTGTCGGTCTGCGCATGCGCGGCCGACTTACGAACATTTCCGAGTTAAGAACAGGCGGACAGTCCCTAACGAGTTCGTAACTCAGGGACCCCCTGTATGTGGTCTTTTATTAAACTCTCCAGTATCTTCCCGACTATAGAAGTTAAACTAACAGGTCTATAGTTACTTGGTAAAGACTTTGTTCCCTTTTTAAATATAGACACCACATTGGACCTAAGCCAATCCAGTGGTACCATTCCAAGTATTACCGAGTCCCTAAAAATTAGATACAATGGGTTTGAAATGACAGAGCTCAATTCTTTTAGGATCCGTGGGTGGATGCCACCTGGCCCAGGTGCTTTATCCACCTTTATTCTGTCTAAATATTTCTGGACCATATCACTTTTGATCCGAATTTGTGTTTGTTACATTCACTAACAGCCAAATTTGAAAGGAAATTCCAATACCTATAATTTATTAGTTAGTTATTAGTTAGTTAGTTATTTTTTTGGATTTTCAAATCTTTCCGATTTTCTTTCTTTCGAATTTTCGGATTTTCTTTCTTATTTACGAGTTTTCGGATTTTCAAATTTTTGGGTTTTCGAAATTCAAATTTTTCAATTTATTCGAAATAACGAATTTCGATCATAACGAATGACCCGAATAGCAAACAAAAAATGATAGAAAAAGAAACTAACACATTTTTTGGCAGTGCACATTAATAATTCTAATTATTAATTATTAGACTAAACAGTCTAATAATTTGCTATATTTATAGTTTACACCAATGTCCTGTGTCACTGGGACAGGAAGGGAAATAAAATCTCACGGACATCAATTGAAAATCTAACCTTTGGTTGTTCTAAATTTCCAGTCAATATCGGTAGAGTAGACTATGGAACAGTTAGAACCTTGTTTTGGGTCACGGACAGTATGAAGGCGGTTCGTCATGTTCGTATGAAGATGGTTCTTTGTATAGGTACATTCAGGGGCGGACTGACCATTCGGCCACTCTGGCACTTCCCCGGGCCACTAGGGGGCCCCATCAGGGTTGCCAGCCTCAGTAAAACCAGGGACAGTATGTAAAAATCTGTGGGTTTTTTTTACATCTGTTTCTGAAATGTCCCTTACCGACATCCTTTTGGTCTAAAAATCCAGAGATTATAGCTGCCCCACCTCTCCAGTACCTTCTCAGCCAATAGAAACATGTCTGTGTATACTGTGTGTACATGTATGTGTATACTGTGTGATTGTATACTGTGTGTGTGTATACTGTGTGGCCCCATAATCTCTGATTGCCTGGGGGCCCCATAATCTCCTATTGCCCGGGGGCCCCATGAGTTGTCAGTCCGCCCCTGGGTACATTATAGCGGGTCATTAATGGTATGAAGGTGGTTCTCCCCCTTAGTACACTGTAGCGGATCAGTGACAATGGGAAGGCAACTTCATGTAGGTACATTGCAGTGGGATAGTGATGATAAGAAGGCAGTTCTTCATGTACATACAATGTAGTGAGTCACTGACAGTACGAATGGGAGTACATTGTAATAGATTGGTGATATTATGATGTTAGGTATGTTGTAGTAAGTGAGTGACGGTATGAAGGTAGATCTTTGTCTAAAGACATTATACAGGGTCAGTGACTATGAAAGTGGGTATTCATGAAGTGAGTCAGTGACAATATGAAGGTGGTTCTTCATTTAGTGGGTCATTGGTGGTATGATGGAGGTTCTTGATGTAGTGAGCGAGTGTCAGTATGAAGGTGGTTCTTCTTTTAGTGGGTCATTGGTGGTATGATGGAGGTTCCTCATTTGGTGAATGAGTGTTAGTATGTAGTAGTAGTAGTATGTAGTAGTGGGTCACTGGCCATATAATGAAGTTTCTTCATGTAGTGGGTGAGTAACAGTATGAAGGTGGTTCTTCATTTAGTGGGTCATTGGTGGTATGATGAAGGTTCTTCATGTAGTGGGTGAGGGTCAGTCTGAAGGTGGTTCTTTATTTAGTGGGTCACTGGCGGTATGATGAAGGTTTTTCATGTAGTGGGTGAGGGTCAGTCTGAAGGTGGTTCTTTATTTAGTGGGCCACTGGTGGTATGATGGAGGTTCTTCATGTAGTGGGTGAGGGTCAGTCTGAAGGTGTTTTTTTATTTCGTGGGTCATTGGTGGTATGATGGAGGTTCCTTATTTGGTGAGTGAGCATTAGTATGAAGGTGGTTCTTTATTTAGTGGGTCACTGGGGGTATGATGAAGGTTCTTCATGTAGTGGGTGAGGGTCAGTATGAAGGTGGTTCTTCATTTAAGGGGTCATTGGTGGTATGATGGAGGTTCCTCATTTGGTGAGTGAGTGTTAGTATGAAGGTGGTTCTTTATTTAGTGGGTCACTGACGGTATGATGAAGGTTCTTCATGTAGTGGGTGAGTGTCAGTATGAAGGTGGTTCTTCATTTAAGGGGTCATTGGTGGTATAGTGAAGATTCTTCATGTAGTGGGTGAGGACCAGTCTGAAGGTGGTTCTTTATTTAGTGGGTCATTGGTGGTATGATAGAGGTTCTACATGCAGTGTGTGATAGTGTCAGTATGACGGCAGTTCTTCATGTAGTGGGTGAGTGTCAGTATGAAGGTGGTTCTTCGTTTAGTGGGTCATTGGTGATACAATGGAGGTTCTTCATGCCAAGGGTAAGTGTCGGTATAAAGGCGGCTCTTCGTTTAGTGGGTTATTGGAGGTATGATGGGGGTTCTTGGTCTTTTCTTCCGCCTTCAGCTGTGTAGCTCTCAGTCTCAGTCACCAGCCTGGAATCTGAACCTGGGCTGGGAATATTTGTATTCTTCTCCACCCACACCTGTTACCTGCCTCATTACTCCTCTGTCTTTCAATCAAGGAACCAGCAATGAGTCTGTTAACAAAGCCATCAGCTGAGGCCTCTCTCCCCATCAGCAGAAAAAATTTACGCAACATTTATAACCAATAACCCCTTTCACACGGGACCCTCCCCCATAAGCCAGGGCTGTTGTTGAAAGAAAGGCGAAGAGGAGAAGAGAGAATGTATTCACTTTTAACCTCATTTAAACCGCAGCTGCCGGAGCCACCTGGTGCGAAAGCGTCACATATTTATTTTTTTAGGTCTATTGTACGAATTTATAAGTAAAAGGCTAAACAAGAGCGGGATAAGAATAGGCCGAACCCTGCGTGTTTTAAGAGGGCTTGTCGGCCCACTCACGGCTCGGACAGGTAACATAAAGAGTCCCTTAAAAGATCATTATTTCTGCTGAAGGAATACAAAGCGTCTCATCCGCCATTATGATAATGTTTGGGTTGTAATGGAATATGACCGTCAAAGGAGTCTGAAAGGCCAGCTTGTGTTTAAAGAGCACCTGTACCTGTATCACACACATAGTGCTGGGGTGGGGAAGAATACGGGAGGTGAACTTGGCTTTTGATTCTATTTTGGAAATGTTATGCTGAAGGACTCCAGTCCTTTGCCCCTCCATACGGGGGGGGGTCCCTGTTACCATTGCAATGCTGTGAAGTTAGCTTATGGAATAGATAGGTAGAGTTCAGGCAGGGCCATCTTAAGAGCGTTATAGGCCCCCGGGCAATACAGTGCACTGGGGCCCTGTCTACACGATGACGCACGAGAATAAAAATGCAAATTATCAATAAGGCTATATTTATTGGTACTTCCAACAAAATCAGTGTTTAACCACTTCAATACCAGGCACTTAGACACCTTCCCGCCCAAGCCAATTTTCAGCTTTCAGCGATGTCGCAATTTGAATGACAATTGCGCGGTCATGCTACTCTGTACCCAAACAAATTTTTTATCATTTTGTTCCAACAAATAGAGCTTTCTTTTGGTGGTATTTGATCACCTCTGCGATTTTTATTTTTTGCGCAACAAACAAAAAAAGACCGAAAATTTTGCAAAAAAAACAAGTTTTTCTTTGTCACAGTTAATTTCTTTTGTAAATAAGTGCGTTTTCTTCTTCAATGATGGGCACTGATAAGGCGGCACTAATGGGCACTGATAAGGCGGCACTGATGGGCACCGATGAGGTGGCACCAATTAGGGGGCACCGATGAGGTGGCACTAATGATGGGCACTGATAGGCGGCACTGATGGGCACTGATAGGTGGCACTGATGGGCATTGATAGGCGGCACTGATGGGCACTCAGGTGGCACTGATGGGCACTCGTAGGCGGCACTGATGGGCACTCATAGGCGGCACTGACGGGCACTCATAGGCGGCACTGACGGGTACTTATGGGTGGCACTGATGCACACATATAGGTGGCACTGATAGGTGGCATGGATGGGCACTGATAGGTGGGCATGGGTGGGCACGGATGGGCACTGATAGGTGGCACTGATGGACGCTGATGAGTGGCACTGATGACACTGATGGGTGGCATTGCTGGGCATCCCTTTTTTTTAACTTTTTTTTAAATTAAATATGATGTGCCAATCAGTGCCCATCTGTGGGCACTGATTGACATATTTTTTGCATTTTTTTTAACATGTGGATGGCCATGGGGGATGTACCTGGCCATCCACATGCTGGGGGCTTCCCTGGTGGTCCTGGGGGCTTCCCTGGTGGTCTAGTGTGGGCATCTGAGGGGTACTGCGCTGATAAACAATCAGCGCATACCCCCCCTGTCAGGAGAGCCGCCGATCGGCTCTCCTCTACTCGCGTCTATCAGACGCGAGTGAGGAAAAGCCGATCAACGGCTCTTCCTGTGTACATCGTGATCAGCCGTGATTGGACACGGCTGATCACGTGGTAAAGAGCCTCCGCCGGAGGCTCTTTACCGAGATCAGTGTAGCGGTGTGTCAGACTGACACACCGCTCCACCGATCGCCGCGATGCGCACCCCCACGGGCGCGCGGCGGCTGTTATCCTGAAGGACGTCATATGACGCCCAGTCAGGATAACGAAACCACTTCCCGGACGTCAATCTGCTATTGATCGGGCGGGAAGTGGTTAAACATTAACACAACGTTTGGACAATATAACACGAGTTTGATGGGCACAGTGGCAGCGTTTGGGCATAGTGGCTGAGTTTGATGGGCACAGTGGCTGCGTTTGATGGGCACAGTGGCTGCGTTTGATGGGCACAGTGGCTGCATTTGATGGGCACAGTGGCTGCATTTGATGGGCACCGTGGCTACTTTTGATGGGCACAGTGGGAGCTTTTGATGGGCACAGTGGGAGCGTTTGATGGGCACAGTGGGAGCGTTTGATGGGCACAGTGGCTGTTTGATGGGCACAGTGGCAGCTTTTGAGGGGCATGGACAGTGGCTGTGTTTGATGCACAACTTGAACTTACTTAAGTAGACATTGTTAGACTTACTTGAGGCCGCCGGCCTGGTGCAGTACAGTGTGTCACTCACAGCAGAAAGGCAGCGCCAGCTATCAAGGGCCGTCTTTCCGCTCCCTCTCCATGCTGTCTGAAGAACATGGCAGAGGTGGGCGGAGCCTGTTCACTAGCCACTGGGGCAGCCGCAGTGCGATACAAATGTTAGGGCGGCCTCTGATTGACGTCACTGGTTGCTAGCTAGATTCCAGCCGGCGAAGTGAGGAACCAGTGCAGTCAGTCAATTTAAGCAGAAGATTGCAGTGCTGAGGATCAGCCCTGGATGGGGCCCTCCAGACAAGTGGGGCCCCCGGGCAACTGCCTAGCATGCCCAGTGGAAAAAACGGCCCTGAGTTCAGGTGACATTCAGTCCCTCATAAGTGATGCCATCTTCCTCTATAACCTAACTTCTTGTGGCCATGTACAATGGAGGGAAGACTAAACAGTAAGGAAATGGGGCTTAAAGGGGACGTAAAGTCTGCTTCACTTACCTTCATGCCAGCACTACAATATCCATAAGGTCCCTTGTTGTTGCCAACTTCTGCACCTGATCTCTCTTTGGGTTCCTTGTCTTTGGCCATCTTAATTTGGAGGCCCAGGACACCAAATTTATCCCAGCACCATGGATAGCCAATTTTGTACATTGAGCTGCACAAGATGCAAGAGGTGCTTCCTCTGTGCTGTTCTATTTGAGCTATGCTGTCAGCCATGATAATGTTGTGGAGGGGGTGGCCTTAGTTTGGACCAGGCACGGACTGGCCATAGGGCACACCTAGGTTTGCCACCTCATTCCTTCAAACCCGAACACATATTAATTACTTGGGTTCTGTGGCTGATTAAGTTGGTAATTAAGCTCACCTAGGGCCTTATATGCCCTAAATTAGCCTCAGAACCTGTGTAATTAAGGGTTTAAAGGGATGAGGTGGCAACCCTAGGCCCACCGGGCATTTGTCCGGTGGGCTGGATGTCCTAACAAGATCAGCCCGTTGATGAGTGGGCCACACAGCGCGTGGTAAGCGTCGACCAGGGTCCGGACAGGGCTAACACAGACCGTGGTAGTCGCTCACCTCCCACTCTCCTGGCTATCCCGCCCCGCTGACCATATCATCGTATCAGCAGAGCAGGGGGTGTGAGGAACTGAAGATTTGCACAGAGAGCGGGAGTCTTCCTATTAACAAGCAGGTAATCACCTGCTTGTTAATATGGTCCAGATCTGTGGCTCCTCCCTGCCCTGCTGATAGTATGACATTGTCGGCGGGGAGGCAGTGGCGGCTGGTGGGTTCTTCTTTTGGGGGGGTGGCAAACAAACATCCCTCCCGGGTGTGGCACTGACAGCACCCACCCCCCCGGGCGCTTACCTGCTCGAGTGGCAGGATTGTGGTGTCCTCTCCTCCTCTCTTGGAGTGCGGGCAGCGGCGGCTCCGGTGCCCGCTCCTTAAGCTTGTGTCTTGTGTCAAGCTTGTGTCTCCTCTTCCACCAAAGCGCTAGGCATCCAATAGGATCGCCTGACGCTTTGGCCAATCGGAAAAACAGGTTTCACGACCTGCCTCCTGGATGGCAGGAGGGAACTTTAGTGTGAAAATAGTGAAAATGTATTTGCTATCGTCACACAACAGGGTGGGATCAGAGCGCAATGCTCTGCGCTCCGAGGCCACCCTTTTTTGAAGCCTATTAGAGCCTCTGGCTCTATTCGGTGCTTAAGAAAAACACCCCCCGCTTTGATATCCATGGTCCGGAGCTCTGATATGTAGATCAGGGGGCCGGACGCATGGATAGGGGAGGCGGCGCCCGTGCGCCCTCTATGGACCGGCCTCCACTGCGGGGAGGGATAGGAGATATGGTTCCCCAAAGTCTGTTGGGAAACCCATACTTCTGAGATTGTCGATCATCTTGTTTCCCTGCAGCTTTTGCCGATTTGTCCTGGGAACCTCCATATCAGTACTGGATCCAGCACACATAATTTATATGGATCCTGTAATAAGTGACAATAAGAGGGAGGAACCAGGGCAGCACAGTGGTGTAGTGGCTAGCACTTTCACCTAGCAGTAATAGGGTCGCTGGTTCAAATCCCGACCACGACACCTTCTGCCTGGAGTTTGCATGTTCTCCCTGTGCTTGCGTGGGTTTCCTCCGGGTACTCTGGTTTCCTCCCACACTCCAAAGACATCCTGGTAGGTTAATTAGATCCTGTCGATAAAATTGGCCAAATATGTGTATGTTGTATGTGTTTGTAAGCATGTCAGGACCCCACAGGGCAAGGACCGCACTATACCACAGATGGACACCAGTGGCAAAAAGCGCCCTGAGGCGATTCAGTTCGCATAGGTTGCGCTATACAAGTCATTCATTCATTCAGTGAGAGCTACGGGGAGGGAGTGACAGTTTGGTGGTCATGGTGGTCCTTATTCTCAGGGTCAGAAGGTGAGTGTTTATTGTCTTCTACTACAGGTTTGCATTTTTAGGGATGTTTTTAGGTTAATGACAGGGTCTCTTTAAATATTTCAATGGCTACAACAGGGCTAAAGCAAACCAGTTGTTAAGAATAGAAAAAAAAACTGCCATTGCTGCCTTCATTCTAAATATGCTAGCCAGGGGCAAAGCTAAAATTGCAAAATACCTGGCCCTGCTGTTGGCATCCCAATGAGAGTTTAATACAGCTCCACTCCCCTTGCCTAGCAGTGGGAGTGGCTTAACTGTATTAACTTCGAGAGGGGCTTAAAGGTGCATGGTTAAATAAAACAAAAGCCTTCTTGTACCCATAAAATATGCTATGATTACTGTGCTGCAAACAAGAGTCTCACAGACACATATAAACCTCAGCACAATGTTTCTTTAAAAAAAGAATCTCATCTATTACATCTGATTTTGTTCAAAATAGAAAACTAACACTTCGTCTAAGCCGAGTTTAAAGAACATCAGTAAATTGGTGGAAAGTATTTAATGTACAATATAGTGTATAAAGTGCAGGAGTCTGTAACACACACAGTGCAGGGGTCAGGAATACATAACTCACAGAATAAAGGGTTCAGTATTATGTAATGTACAAAATGCTTCGGTCAGATGTGTATGCAAAGGTTTGGGGTTCTGTAACCTCCTAGCACAAATCCTCTCCCCCCTCCCAGGTCCCCTTTCCCAGAACTAATCCTCACCCTCCACCAATTCCCCCCCAGCACTAACCATATTTTCATATCCACCCCCCCCCCGACTTCTCCATCATAGCATCAATCCTCAAACCCCCCACCACCACCACCCAAATCCCCCCCCCCCCTCCTAGCTCAAATCCTTCCCTCAAATTCCATCTCCCTAGCACAAATTCCCCCCCACCAATTCCCCTCTGCAAGCACTAATCATCGACTACCACCCCTTCCCCCACAGCAAAAATCCACTCACCCTCAACTTCCCCCCAGCACAAATTCTCCCCTCCCATTTTTTTTATCCCCAGCACAAATTCTTCCCCCCAAGCACTGATATCCTATTTCCCTTAAACCCCCCAGCACTATTCCTCTCCTCCCCCAAATCCCCCCAGCACAAATCTCTCCACCCAATCAAATCTCCTAGCACTAAATCTCTCCTACCACCCCTTGCCCCAGCACACATCCTCTCCTCCCTAAGTTCCAGCCTGGCACAAATCCTCTCACCCTTCACTTCCCTTCCCAGCACAAATCCTCTCACCCTTCACTTCCCTTCCCTTCCCAGCACAAATCCTCTCACCCTTCACTTCCCTTCCCTTCCCAGCACAAATCCTCTCACCCTTCACTTCCCTTCCCTTCCCAGCACAAATCCTCTCACCCTTCACTTCTCTTCCCTTCCCAGCACAAATCCTCTCACCCTTCACTTCCCTTCCCTTCCCAGCACAAATCCTCTCACCCTTCACTTCCCTTCCCAGCACAAATCCTCTCACCCTTCACTTCCCTTCCCAGCACAAATCCTCTCACCCTTCACTTCCCTTCCCTTCCCAGCACAAATCCTCTCACCCTTCACTTCCCTTCCCTTCCCAGCACAAATCCTCTCACCCTTCACTTCCCTTCCCTTCCCAGCACAAATCCTCTCACTCTTCACTTCTCTTCCCTTCCCAGCACAAATCCTCTCACCCTTCACTTCCCTTCCCTTCCCAGCACAAATCCTCTCACCCTTCACTTCCCTTCCCAGCACAAATCCTCTCACCCTTCACTTCCCTTCCCTTCCCTTCCCAGCACAAATCCTCTCACCCTTCACTTCCCTTCCCTTCCCTTCCCAGCACAAATCCTCACACCCTTCACTTCCCTTCCCTTCCCAGCACAAATCCTCTCACCCACCACTCCCCTCCCCAGCACAAATTCTCTCCTCCCAATCCCCCCTCCACAGCACAAATCCCCCCTCACAGCACAAATCCTCTCACCCTCAACTTCCCTCGAGCACAAATTCTCTCCTCCCAATCCTTTCTCCCCGGCCACGCCACTAATGCTAGCTGCTTGACTGTGATGCTTATTCTCCATCTTCAATAATTTTAGTCACTGACCTGGAACAACCTGGCAGATGGGAAAAGTCTAATGCCCCGTACACACGGTCGGATTTTCCGACGGAAAATGTCCTATCGGACCATGTTGTCGGAAATTCCGACCATGTGTGGGCTCCATCGGACTTTTTCTGTCGGAATTTGTTTGAGATCCTGCTCTCAAATTTTCCGACAACAAAGTCCTATCGGACTTTTTCCGATCGTGTGTAGCGAATTCCGACGGACAAAGTGCCACGCATGCTCAGATCAAATTACAAGACCAAAGCTATTGGCTACTAGCCTCTACGTAGTCCCGTTGTACGCATCGAACGTCACCACGTTCAGAATGATCGGATTTTCCGACAACTTTGTCCGACCGTGTGTATGCAACACCAGTGTCGGACAAAATCTGTCGGAAAAAAATCCGACGGATTTTGTGGTCGGAATTTCCGACCGTGTGTACTGGGCATTAAGCTGGACAGACACCTGTGGAAGATCATTCAAAAACGTTTGTATTTGGAAAGTTCATTCAAATTTACTAAGCGCGAAAGGAAGCAAATCGACGACCATTTTTAAGCACATTGACCCGAAATATCAGAGGAGAAGGCTGGAAAATCTTTTTCTTCTGAATCTGAATGAATGAAATTCTAAACGTAAATGTGGACCCCAGCCAGGGACAACTGTACTTCTTGTGATGTGCTTGTAAAACAGTAATCTGGAAGTAGAACTTTTCCAGATATTGAACATTCGTTTACATGCATCCGTTGCCACAAATAAAGATTGTAGCCGAACGTTCCCTAAATACAGAAGTAGGAGGGAGCATCCATTGAGGTCACGTTCATATCCTGACATTGCATCCCTTCCCGAGATCAAATGTATGAATTCGGCACACTGCCATGGCAAATGAACCAAATATATGAAGTTTGCCCAGATCATGGTGGCATCGAATGCTCTGAGGAACAATTTTGCTGGTTGTTCCAAGAATATTTGAATGAAACGCTCTTGGTGTGTGGTCAGCTCTAGAAAAGTCCTTTTTTGGGGGTTAATTAACTGAAACCACTAATGCCACAAAACTTGACAGCCCGGCAACTAGCATTTGCATAAAGGCCAGCCGCCTCTCGTGACAGGTTTGCTTTAATCTGGCATTTTCCATTAGACTGACACCTCCTAGTTGATGATGATTGTCAGGCTGGAGTTGATGGGACAAAGGTCACCTATTATGGTCACCTCCCAGGCAGTGGTATGGAGGAACCAGTCCACCACGGATTGTTCTGGGAGCAGCATAGCCTCAAGCAGGCCTCACTATTCCTGTATCATCTGAACCTTCCTATTGGCAGGAATGCTTTCAGTCTCTGACATGTAGGAGGTTAGGTTACACCGGTGACAGCCGAGGCTGAACTTGGCTGCCGAAGAAGCTCCAAGTGGACTGAGAAGCGGGTTCAATATCTTGTATGAGCCAAAGTGCTGCGGGCACCTCTCAGACACAAGTAGATGTAGTGGGATTTACCACAGCTCCCAACTGTCCCTGATTTTGAGGGACAGTCCCTGATTCAGAACAAAGTCCCCTCTGTCCCTCATCCCTCCTCATTTGTCTCTCATTTTGGTCTGATCCATAGAGTTGTGTATGAAAGTTTCCCAGCGCTAAACCTTTCATCCGATTTCTAAATTGCTGCATTTGTAAATATCAAAAACTAATATAAAGGAATAGTAGTGGTAAAAAAAGCAGTTGTGGGTTTAACTAATAATTTTTTGTATAATTCTCTTTTAAGGGGGCGTGGCAGGGGGTGTGTCCTATAGTGTATGTGTGAAGGTACCGGCGCCAATTATTTAAATATATTCCAATATAATATTCACTAGTGCATTTACTAGTGCGGTGTGCTGCAGTCAAGTAACAGTTTCCCTATTTTGGGTGACTGTGAATATAACTGTTATAATAAAGAGAACCGCGCCACCCACTCTGGTGTTATTAACCCACCCCGTATTCCTTCCTGTTCTTATGTGCAAACTACAATAGGCAATATATACCTCCTAAAGTGCTATGTGCTTAATGTGCAAAAATATATACCTTTCACAAAAAATATATATATTACTGTGACAGTGGATTAATACCAGTACAAATTATCACCCATTATATGAATTACAAAGGGTACCATCAATCATGCATCAAACTTATGTACCATGCAGAATATGATATATAAAAGAAATGTGCCAAAAAAATATTATATATATATGAAAATGTCCAATAAATGACACCACTGTGGAAAAAATCTTCTATATCCTGCTGCTATACAAACACCCTAGATGGGAATCCACCACCTCCTATGTAATGGCCACCAGTGTTGGTCATCTTACTTTAAAAAAGTAATTAGTTAAGTTACAAATTACTTCTCCCAAAAAGTAATTGCGTTAGTAACTCAGTTACTACATTGGAAAAGTAATTAGTTACGCAGCAAAGTAACTGTGATTTTTTTTTTTAATACTCTATACATGTACTCTAGTATTACTGTAACCAAGGGGCGCATTTATTATTATTGTTAAATATCGTGTAACCAAGGGGCTGCTCTATTATTACTCTAAACCAAGGGGCAGATCTGTTATAGCGTGTAAGCAAGGGGCGGGTCTATTATTATTATATCGTGTAAGGGGCGGGTCTATTATTATTATATTGTGTAAGGGGCGGGTCTATTATTATTATATCGTGTAAGGGGCGGGTCTATTATTATTATATTGTGTAAGGGGCGGATGGCTACAGAAGAGGGCGAATGTTAAATTAATGGGCAGCGCTCGATATATAACAATAATAATAAATGCGCCCCTTGGTTACAGTAATACTAGACCCCCGCCCCTTAGTTACATGAAAGACGCCCCTTGCAGAGTAGCACGAGCATCGGGAGCGTGCGGCATCGCCTCGTACAATTACATGTTAACTGCGCCTGCGCGGTGTAGAGTTCACTCAGAGCTGTTTAGGTTCGGCAATTTTCATAAGCTCCGTAGTCCTTCGTACTGCGCAATCGATGCGCCTGCGCAGTACAGGGGGGTCCTTATCCGGCGGGAACTTTTTCCGGCAGGACACAGGAATTACACTACTGCCATCTAGTGGAGGTAGATGTAATTGAGGTAACGCCGCCCAAGTAATGGGAACTGAGTTACCATGAGGGGAAAAGTAATCAGTTAGATTACTCGTTACCCTCTAAAGTAACTGCGTTAGGTAACTCCGTTTATTTTAACTCAGTTACTTACATCACTGATGGCCACTCACCAGAACCAGGTGAGTTTGAGCCTTTGATTTAATGCCTGGATAACCACTCCTGAATCTGTTCGTTTTCAGTCTCCTATTCCATAGGTTCAGTTTTGGGCAGTTTCCACTCTCAAAAAGAATAAATTGCTCCCATAGTGTAGTATATTAAAGTTATTTATTTTAAAAACAGTAAAAAGTGTATGTTTCACTCACATTTGTGTGTGCCTTAGGCTGGCACTGAGCTGTTCCAGCCGTGTATATGGGATCCTCCCAGATAAGCGTGTGTTTCCTCCCTGCTCGCGTGCGTGCCACGCCTTGCTTCCGTTCAAACCGGAAGTCGCGTCACGAATTTCCCAGCAGCCTCTACACATTTGGCAAGTGATATTTGCGTCATCAGGAAGCGTGTGTCCTATGCCTACATACTTTTGCTAATAGGTGTCCCAAAAAGTTAGGAGGTATGGATTTACTAAAACCGGTGCACACAGAATCTGGTGCAACTGTGCATAGTAACCAATCAGCTTGCAGGTTTTTTTTTTTTGTCAAATCTTAACCACTTCAGTCCCAGAAGAATTGGCTGCTCAATGACCAGGCCATTTTTTGCGATACGGCACTGCGTCGCTTTAACTGACAATTGCGCGGTCGTGCGACGCTGTACCCAAACAAAATTGAAGTCCTTTTTTTCCCCACAAATAGAGCTTTCTTTTGGGGGTATTTGAATACCTCTGCGGTTTTTATTTTTTGCGCTATAAACAAAAAAAAAGCAACACATTTTGAAAAAAAAACACAATATTTTGTACTTTTTGCTGTAATAAATAGCCCAATTTTTTTTTTTAAAAAGCACATTTTTTCCTCAGTTTAGGCCGGTATGTATTCTTCTACATATTTTTGGTAATAAAAATCGCAAAAAGTGTAATTTGATTGGTTTGCGTCTACAAAATAGGGGATAGATTTATGGCATTTTTTTTTTGTTTACTAGTGTTTACAGCGATTTTTATCGAGACAGCAACATTATGGCGGACACATCGGACACTTTTGACACATTTTTGGGTCGATTGACAATTATACAGCGATCAGAGCTATAAAAATGCACTGATTACTGTATAAATGTCACTGGCAGGTTAGGGGTTAACACTAGGGGGCGATCAAGGGGTTAACGGTGTTCCCTATGTGTGTGTTCTAACTGTGGGGGAGGGGACTGACTATAGAAGAAGAGAGATCGTGGTTCCCAGCTCGTAGAAACTCACGATCTCTCTCTCCTCACAGAACAGGGATTTGTGTGTTTACACACACACGTCCCTGTTCTGCCTCTCGTGCCCACGATCACTCGTGGCCAGCGGTCATTGCGACCGCCGGTCACGAGCATCGGCACCCCCGCAATGCCTGCTATCCCACTTAAAGGGACTGACGTATAGCTACGATGGTTCGCGGGATTGTGCCGACCTGCTGCAGTAAAATGACGGCGGCTGGTCGGCAAGTGGTTAATTGAACAAGCTGGAGTTAGAAGCTGATTGGTTACACAGAAGAGTAAACTGAAGAGCCTCTTTGTGGCTCCGTCATTTATTTGGCGCAGAAATACTGTATATATTATATAAGAGAGAGTGGATCTTTATACAGTTCACACATCGGTTCACTGCCACATATAGACATCTGATACCTAGTGGTTGTACCTCCAGGCCCCTGCACTAGTGGTTGTACCTCCAGGCCCCTGCACTAGTGGTTGTACCTCCAGGCCCCGGCACTAGTGGTTGTACCTCCAGGCCCCGGCACTAGTGGTTGTACCGTCAGGCCCCTGCACTAGTGGTTGTACCTCCAGGCCCCTGCACTAGTGGTTGTACCGTCAGGCCCCGGCACTAGTGGTTGTACCGTCAGGCCCCGGCACTAGTGGTTGTACCTCCAGGCCCCTGCACTAGTGGTTGTACCTCCAGGCCCCTGCACTAGTGGTTGTATCTCTATTTAGCACCCTCCTAGTTGGGTTGCTGATTGGTTTAGTTAAATTAAGTTTTGGCTCCTCTGCAGCCAGTAGAGCAGGATTAGATTACTTTTGGCTGTACTGGGTTCTGCTGGCTGCAGGTTCAACTACTCCCCCCTGCATTCCAGTAGGTTCTAGAACATAGTTTGTTGGGAGAGGTAGACCCTGGGCTTAATCTTCATAAAGTCTCAGTGAATCCCTGGTCGAGAGGGTGACCAGCAGGGGGCTGGGGTATACATAAATAGTCTGGGTCCTGGAATAGCAGAGTTCTTGTCCTGGTGGAGAGAGACCCAGTTTGGAGGGGCTGTCTGCCCTCCTGGGCTACTTAGCTGAAGATTGCAGGAGGTTCATTAAGGTCCCAGCTCAGGGGTGAAGGATCTGGCTGGGAGGCTCACGGTACAGGGTTTGGCTGGTACTGGACACAGTGAGTAGAAGCATGAGGGAGAGATCCTGGAGAGACTGTTTGACCTCTTTTCTTTGAGAGACTGTTCCAGATTTGTTGACTCAAAGCTGTTTCCAGTGTGGGATACCCCTGAACTGTACAGTATGTCCACATCCTCTTACACTAGACACCTACCTTGAAGAAGTTAACTTCTACTAGAGAGGGTCATCTGCTAAAGTTTGCTTTAGTTATGAAGTATCCCAAGGCTCACCCTATACCCTAGTCAAGTTCTTCAAGCATTAAATCCTAAAAAAAAAAAAAGAAAAAAACATTTTCTGCCTTGGTTATTGTGTGGAGAGACTGAGAGACTGCGGTGTGCATGGCTGCTGTGCACCCAATAGGGAATAGAACCTGGTAAAAACAGCAAGACCTGCTTGGGGTCTGCAATACATCAATGTTCTTTCACTAGTGGTTGTACTTCCAGGCTCCTGTACTGGTGGTTGAACCTCTAGGCTCCTGTATTAGTGGTTGTACTTCCAGGCTCCTGTACTGGTGTTTGTACCTCCAGGCTCCTGTACTGGTGTTTGTACCTCCAGGCTCCTGTACTGGTGGTTGAACCTCTAGGCTCCTGTATTGGTGATTGTACCTCCTGGCTCCTGTACTGGTGGTTGAACCTCTAGGCTCCTGTATTAGTGGTTGTACTTCCAGGCTCCTGTACTGGTGTTTGTACCTCCAGGCTCCTGTACTGGTGGTTGAACCTCTAGGCTCCTGTATTGGTGATTGTACCTCCAGGCTCCTGTACTGGTGGTTGAACCTCTAGGCCCTGTATTAGTGGTTGTACTTCTAGGCTCCTGTACTGGTGTTTGTACCTCCGGGCTCCTGTACTGGTGGTTGAACCTCTAGGCTCCTGTATTGGTGATTGTACCTCCAGGCTCCTGTACCGGTGGTTGAACCTCTAGGCTCCTGTATTGGTGATTGTACCTCCTGGCTCCTGTACTGGTGGTTGAACCTCTAGGCTCCTGTATTAGTGGTTGTACTTCCAGGCTCCTGTACTGGTGTTTGTACCTCCAGGCTCCTGTACTGGTGGTTGAACCTCTAGGCTCCTGTATTGGTGATTGTACCTCCAGGCTCCTGTACTAGTGGTTGAACCTCTAGGCTCCTGTATTGGTTATTGTACCTCCAGGCTCCTGTACTGGTGGTTGAACCTCTAGGCTCCTGTATTAGTGGTTGAACCTCTAGGCTCCTCTACTAGTGGTTGTACCTTCAGGTTCTTGTACTCCTGGTTGAACCTCTAGGCTTCTGTACTCCTGGTGGATCCTCTAGGCTCCAGTACTCCTGGTTGTCCCTCTAGGCTCCTGTACTCCTGGTTGTACCTTCAGGCTCCTGTACCTGTGGTTGAACCTCTAGGCTCCTGTACTAGTCATTATACCGCCAGGCTCCTGTAATGCTAGTTGTACCTCTAGGTTCCTATACTGTGGTTGTTCCTCTAAGCTCCTGTACCTGTGGTTGCACCTTTGGGCTCCTGTACCCGTGGTTGTACATTTAGGCTTCTATACTGGAGGTTGCACCTTTGGGCTCCTGTACCTGTGGTTGTACCTCTAGGCTCCTGTACTTATGGTTGTACCTTTTAGGCTCCTGTACTAGTGGTTCTACCTCCAGGCTGTTGTACTCGTGGTCCTTTTTTTTTTAAATTGGTTCTTCGCTGGGCTTGGTCTTGGCTCACAGCTGGCAGTGTTATTCTGGACTCTCTCCGCTCCCAATGTGTAGGTGAGAAATGGAGGAAATATTACAGACTAAACACCGGGATTTTTCCAGGTCTGGGTACGTTTCTGCTAGAAAGCCGACTACTGTCCTGAGTGTATTTACTTAGGCGGTTGTTGTTATTCTGGTCCAGGTGATGTGTGGAATATCTGAACTCTGACTTTACATCCAGGAGAGTAAAAAAAAAAAAAGATTCCGACTGAAAGAATTTCGAAAAACCCGTCAGCAGATTGCATTGTGCTTAGGAAATAACGTTTCTATCGAGCAGCAATAAAAGTCCTTCTGTTGATCTCCCAGAAGCTTCAACATTATTCATTCAAAAGTCATTTTGAATGACTTTCAATCTGCATCTTGTATTCCAATAATTCCAGGTTATCCGGCCATAAAGATCCCTTTTCAGGCACTTCCTGTTATATGGGGTGACAACTGTCAGCTCACAGGATTTCTGGCAGGATCAACAGGTATTCGTTGCAATTGTCAAACAGATATAAAAACTCTTTCAATGAGAAATGTACAGCCTAATTCCTAAATGTGCCCCCATGTTGGGGCCAGCTTGGCAGACAAGAGAGGATCATTGTCGGGTTCGCATCAGTGGCGGCCGCTCCATAAGGGCCGCCCCTTAGTCTTCATGCGCCCGGCCCCTAATCTACATGTAGGGTGCCGGACGCATGGATTCCAAAGGTTTTTTTTTTTTTTTAGAAGCAAATGATTAGAGCCTGAGGCTCTAATTGGCTTAAAAAAAGGGTGGGCTCGGGGCGCAGACCACTGCGCCCGGAGCCCACCCACTTGTGTGACAATAGCGAATCAATATTTGCTATTGTCTTCCTGCTTCTCCTCCCAGCCAATCAGGAAGCGGGTCTTAAATTTTTTTAAAAACATTTTTTTTTTTTTAAAGTCAGCAGCTACAAATACTGCAGCTGCTGACTTTTAAAATAATGACACTCACCTGTCACAGGGTACAGCGACGTCGGCACCCGAGGCCGAACCGTCCCTCGGTCCTCAGATGCTGCCGCCGCCATCTTGGGTATGGGAATCAGGAAATTAAGCCTTTGCGGCTTCACTTCCCGGTTCCCTATTGCGCATGCGCGAGTCGCGCAATGCAATAGGAATGCTCCGCGCTGTCTCTGGGACCCGTGGGAGTCTATGCACGGAAGTGGGTGCAAATACCTATCTGCACCCCCCTCCCCCCTGAAAGGTGCCAAATGTGCCCCCGGAAGGGGGGGGAGGGTTCCGATGAGCGGAAGTTCCACTTTAGGGTGGAACCCCGCTTTAAGATCGGATTGGCCGGGAGAAGAAGCGACCGGCTTGGCTGGGAGGAGAAGCTGCTGATGCCGCCCGCGACCTGAATGGCGTAAGTGCGTGGCTGGTGGGCGGCCTGATGTGCTGTCTGGCTGACGGGCAAGCAGATGGGCGGAGATGGACACTGGTTCACATATATTTTAGGAGGAGGACTGGACTGGTATTGGTAAAAAGGAAACTTAATCACCTCTAATAGGGTGAACTCTGCGCAAAAAAAAAATGAAATAGAATATTAAATAATAAAGTGAACCTAACAAACAAGATTGGGGAAAAAGGACCCCAGTTCTATGAATGGCGGCAATTCTTGGTGGATGAACCAATCGGTAAACAGATGGCGGTTGGATTTCCGATTGTTCGCTCTGCTCACTATGGCGATATTTAACTCTGTTCTTGTCTCCTATTGGTCGGTCCCAGTCAGGTGTTCCCACCGACACACCTGAATATGACTTTTTGTCATCGGCACCTAAAAATAAACTCCTTTCTGTCGCTGAAAAGGTTTCTTCTCACTTCCCGGTCTTCTTCCGCTCCGCGTCCTCTGCACATAGAAGGCTTTGTGAGCCGCATTGTCAGCGAACGTTTGTTACATTTCTGGGTCATTTACTCCTTTGTTCCTTTTCAGTGAGAATGGAACGACGCGCCCAGACACTTAAAGGGGAACTCCGATTCGTTACAGAGAGCGCGATAAAACGTTTGTACCGCCGACTCGAGTTACAAATTTTACAATCTTTACACTTTGATCAGCTAAGATTTCCTCCAACTGGAAAAAAAGAAAATTTAAAAAATGTCCTCGTAATAGACATATGCACAACAAAAAAAATTGTTTATTTTTGTTTGGTTTTTTTTGTTTCCGAAAAAAAATTTGTTTATTTTTGTTTCGTTTTTTTTCGTTTCCGTTGATTCGTAACGATTCGTAAATTCGTAAGTCGTCGGTGTTCGTATTCGTAACGATTCGTACATTCGTAAGAGTTATTTTTTCGTTGATTCGTTTTTTCGTTAGTTTAATTTTAGTTTATTCGTTTATTCGAAATTCGGGCGCATTCGTATTTATTCGTACATTCGTAACATTCGTAGATTCGTAATCGGAGCATAATTCATAATTTTATGTAATGTGTATGCTATTATTAC
The DNA here is from genome assembly GCA_028564925.1 of Lithobates sylvaticus. Classification (NCBI taxonomy): domain Eukaryota; kingdom Metazoa; phylum Chordata; class Amphibia; order Anura; family Ranidae; genus Lithobates; species Lithobates sylvaticus. The sequence goes on along the minus strand of CM053036.1, from coordinate 16,928,863 downwards.
ATTTTAATAATTTACGAATCGAAAAAAAAAAAGTTACGAATCGAAAAAAAAAGTTACGAATGTACGAATTTTTTCGTTCAATCCATTCGAAGCACGTTAAGCAGCGCCATTGTAAGAGACACGGAAAATTACGAATCGAAAAAATAAAAGTTACGAATGTACGAATTTTTTTCGTTCAATCCATTCGAAGCACGTTAGGCAGCGCCATTGTAAGAGACACGGAAAATTACCAATTCAACAAAAAAAAAATTACGAATGTACGAATTTTTTCGTTCATTTTCGTTGTTCCTGTTTTCGTTTTTCGGATTTTCTTCATTCGTACATTCGTTGTTTCTAATTATTTTTTTTCGGATTTTCGTTGTTTTTCAGATTCGTTAGATTCGAACAATTCGTTCATTCGTACGAAAATGAACGAACGAAAATAACGGAAAAAACGAAAAACGAAAAAAAAACTAAACGAATTGCACATGTCTACCTCATAATGTTCTGTCCTGCCGACCCCCCCCCCCCCCCCCCCCCCCCCCCCCCCCCCCCCCCCCCCGGAGAATGACTCCAGTCTGTCGTTATTTTACGACACGCAGGAAGACCCCCCTGGACCCACCCCCAGCCTTTGACTGGACAGCGATGAGCTCATCTCTCTGTCACTTTCTGCTCTCTCCTCCACCTATCAGCACGCTTCTTGTCAGCTCACAAACTGATTGGCTCCTTGTGCTGCTTCTTCCTCTCTCAATCCAGCCCTGCTGTACAGAGACTGCAGGAAGCTGAGGCCAGGTCACAGCCAGGGACTTATATTGTATTTTAAAATACATTGAAATCCTCCCCTTCAGCCTTGCACAGTTGTAGCGGCTCCTCTCCTGGACTGAAACGGCTTACTCTGATTTTTACTGCACACTGTGAGCTTCTCACAATGGGGGGCAAAGTCTGTGTGTGGGGGGGGATTGTGCTAGGATGGAGGATTGGGGGGGGGGATTTGTGCTCGGAGGGGAAATTTGAGGGGTAGAGGATTTGTGCTGGGAAGGGGGGATCTTTTTTTTGGGGGGGGGGGGGAATTGTGCTGGGAGCCTATGCAAAATGAGGGGATTTGAGCTGAGAGGATGGGGGGGACGATTTATGCTGGGAGGGGGGATTTCAGCAAAGGGGTGGATTTTTACTGGGAGGAGAAGGAATTTATGCTTAGTGGAGGGGGGAGATTTGTGCTGGGAGGGGAACTTTTTTTGGGAGGGGGATTGTGCTAGCAGGGATGTCTGTGGGGCATTTGTGCTAGGAGGGGAAATTGGGGGGGGGGGGCAATTGTGCTAGGATGGAGGATTGGGGGAGGGGAATTTGTGCTGGGAGGGGGGATTTGTAGTGGGGGGGAGAGGATTTGTGTTCGGAGGGGAAATTTGAGGAGTAGAGGAATTGTTCTAGGAAGGATGATTTAAAAAAAAAATTTTTGGGGGTGGGGCGGAGGGGGATTGTGCTGGGAGTTTAGGCAGAATGAGAGGTGCTGTGCTGGAAGGGGGGATTTTAGCAAGGGGGTGGATTTGTACTGGGAGGAGAGCGAATTTATGCTTAGTGGTGGAGGGGGGGATTTATGCTGGGAGGGGAACTTATTTTGGGAAGGGGATTTGGAGTGGGGGAGAGGACTTGTGCTCGGAGATGAAAATTTGTGGGTAGAGGATTTGTGCTAGGTAGGGGAAATTTTGTTTTGGGGGAGGGGGAATTGTGCTGTGAGCTTATGCAGAATGATAAGATTTAAGCTGGGCTGATAGGGGGGGGGGGAGTTATATGCTGGGAGGGGTGATTTCAGCAAAGGGCTGGATTTGTACTGGGAGGAGAGGGAATTTATGCTTAGTGGTGGGGGGGGGGGGAATTGTGCTTAGTAGGGAGTTCTGGGGGGGGGGGTCACATTTTTGCTAGGAGGGGAAATTCGGGGGGGGGGGGAATTGTGCCAGGATGGAGGATTGGGGAGGGAAATTTGTGCAGTAGAGGATTTGAGCTAGGAAGGGGTAATTTTTATTTATTTTTTTGGGGAGGGGGAATTGTGCTGTCAGCTTATGCAGAATGAGAGGATTTGAGCTGGGGGGGGGGGTGAGATGTGCTAGGTGGGGGGGGGGGGGAATTTCAGCAAAGGGGTGGATTTGTACTGGGAGGAGAGCGAATTTATGCTTAGTGGTGGGGGAGGGGAAAATTGTGCTGGAAGGGGAACTTATTTTGGGAAGGGGATTTGGAGTGAGGGAGAGGATTTGTGTTTTTTTTTGGGGGGGGGGATTGTGCTGTGAGCTTATGCAGAATGAGAGGATTTAAGCTGAGGGGATAGGGATATATATGCTGGGAGGGGGGATTTCAGCAAGGGGCTGGATTTGTACTGGGAGGAGAGGAAATTTATGCTTAGTGGTGGTGGGGAGAATTGTGCTGAGAGGGGAACTTTTTTTTGGGAGGGGGATTGTGCTTAGTAGGGAGTTCTCGGAGGGGGGGGGGACATTTTTGCTAGGAGGGGAAATTCGGGGGGAGGGGGGGGGGATTGGGGGAGGTAAATTTGTGCTGGGAGGGGGGATTTGTGCTCTAAGGGGAAATTTGTGCAGTAGAGGATTTGAGCTAGGAAAGGGTAATTGTGCTATGAGCTTATGCAGAATGAGAGGATTTGAGCTGGGGGGATGAAGATTTGTGCTGGGAGGGGGGATTTCAGCAAAGGGGTGGATTTGCACTGGGAGGAAAGGGAATGTATGCTTAGTGGTAAGCATGCAGATTAGTGCTCAGTTTTTTTTTTTTTGGGGGGGGGGGATTTTTTTTGCTGACACATAATGTGTATATTCTGGGGGGGGGGGACAATTTGGCATGGTTGCCCCGGGCTCTAGATGACCTTGGCCCAGCACTGGACCCGGTGATGACATCATTGGGGGGTGGGGACCAGGAAGGTGCAATATGAGCCAAGATTTTTTGGGGTTTTTTGTTTGTTTTATTTTTTGTTTTATTTTTTGTTTTATTTCTTGTTTTATTTCTTGTTTTGTTTTATTTTTTGTTTTGTTTTATTTTTTTGTTTTGTTTTATTTTTTGTTTTATTTTTTGTTTTGTTTTATTTTTGTTTTGTTTTATTTTTTGTTTTATTTTGTGTTTTATTTATTGTTTTATTTATTTTTTTACTTTTTGTTTTATTTTTTGTTTTATTTTTTGTTTTATTCTTTGTTTTATTTTTTGTTTTATTTTTTGTTTTGTTTTTTGTTTTATTTTTTGTTTTATTTTGTGTTTTGTTTTATTTTTTGTTTTGTTTTATTTTTTGTTTTGTTTTATTTTTAGTTTTATATTTGGGTGTGGTTATGTGATGGAAATGCTTTGTGTGTTTTTGAGTTTTTGTAATATAATGAAAATAATTTTTTTTTTTTTATAAAAATCATTTGATTAAAAAACAAAAAAATAAATATGAGCCAATTAAACTTCAGCGGCCCTGATGTATAATTATCCTCTGATTGGGAACAATGGGGGTTCGGCGAGCAGTTTCCTCTGCGCGGCGTGGTGTCGGCATTTCCTGCGTTCGCACAAGACTGACAGCCGTGACCCTGACCTGTTATGATAAGTCAGAGCCCTGAGGAGGACCTCCCCCCTCCCCCCCCACCCCTGAGAATAGAGGTGAGCGCTGACATCCCCGCACACGTGTTTTGATTCATGTAAAAACAAACACACTCACCTGAATCCCTCCATTCTCCCGGCTTGTCAGTGACACACGGCCTCGGGTCTCGCCCTGCCCAGGACAAAGGAGACGCAGGTGCAGAGCCGGGAGAAGCACCTGGAGTATGTAAAGGTGATGTGATCCACCACCAAACCAGGGAAATGAACCGTGCCGCCGCCTGCGCCACCGGATCCGCGCCTCCAATCCAGCTTTGTGACTAAAGCAACAAAGTGTCAGCTTCATAAATAGCGCCGCAACCCGTCCGCCTTATGTCAGGGTGTCAGGAGAGGACCTGGGCTCAGATTCCACCAGGAACCAGCTCTGCATGGAGTTTGTAGAACCAGTGGCTGATCGCAATATATATATATATATATATATACACAGTATCTCACAAAAGTCAGTACACCCCTCACATTTTTGTAAATCTTTTCTTCTATCTTTTCATGTGAGAACACTGAAGAAATGACACTTGTCTACAATGTAAAGTAGTGAGTGTACAGCTTGTATAACAGTGTAAATTTGCCGTCCCCTCAAAATAACACAACACACAGCCATTAATGTCTAAACCGCTGGCAATAAAAGTCAGTACACCCCCTAAGTGAAAATGTCCAAATTGGGCCCAAAGTGTCCATATTTTGTGTGGCCGCCATTATTTTCCAGCACTGCCTTAACCCTCTTGGGCATGGAGGTCACCAGAGCTTCACAGGTTGCCACTGGAGTCCTCTTCCCCTCCTCCATGATGACATCACAGAGCTGGTGGATGTTGGAGACCTTGCGCTCCTCCACCTTTCGTTTGAGGATGCCCCACAGATGCTCAATAGGGTTTAGGTCTGGAGACATGCTTGGCCAGTCCATCACCTTTACCCTCAGCTTCTTTAGCAAGGCAGTGGTCGTCTTGGAGGTGTGTTTGACGTTGTTATCATGTTGGAATACTGCCCTGCGGCCCAGTCTCTGAAGGGAGGGGATCATGCTCTGCTTCAGTATGTCACAGTACATGTTGGCATTCATGGTTCCCTCAATGATCTGTAGCTCCCCAGTGCCGGCAGCACTCATGCAGCCCCAGACCATGACACTCCCCCCACCATGCTTGACTGTAGACAAGACACACTTGTCTTTGTCCTCCTCACCTGGTTGCCCCCACACACGCTTGTCACCATCTGACACCAAACAAGTTTATCTTGGTCTCATCAGACCACAGGACATGGTTCCAGTAATCAGTGTCCTTAGTCTGCTTGTCTTCAGCAAACTGTTTGCTTTCTTGTGCATCATCTTTAGAAGAGGCTTCCTTCTGGGACGACAGCCATGCAGACCAATTTGATGCAGTGTGCGGCGTATGGTCTGAGCACTGACAGGCTGACCCCCCACCCCTACAACCTCTGCAGCAATGCTGGCAGCACTCATACATCTATTTCCCGAAGACAACCTTTGAATATGACGCTGAGCACGTGACCTCAACTTCTTTGGTCGACCATGGCGAGGCCTGTTCTGAGTGGAACCTGTCCTGTTATACCGCTGTATGGTCTTGGCCACCATGCTGCAGCTCAGTTTCAGGGTCTTGGCAATCTTCTTATAGCCTCGGCCATCTTTATGTAGAGCAACAATTCTTTTTTCAGATCCTCAGAGAGTTCTTTGCCATGAGGTGCCATGTTTAACCTCCAGTGACCAGTATGAGAGTGAGAGCGATAACACCATATTTAACACACCTGCTCCCCTTTCACACCTGAGACCTTATAACACTAACGAGTCACATGACACCGGGACGGGAAAATGGCTAATTGGGCCCAATTTGGACATTTTCACTTAGGGGTGTACTCACTTTTGTTGCCAGCGGTTTAGTCATTAATGGCTGTGTGTTGAGTTATTTTGAGGGTACAGTAAATTTACACTGTTATACAAGCTGTACACTCACTACTTTACATTGTAGACAAGTGTCATTTCTTCAGTGTTGTCACATGAAATGATGGAATAAAATACTTACAAAAATGTGAGGGGTGTACTTACTTTTGTGATATACTGTATATATGCGGCTTGCAAGTGATTTACCGGGGGTTAAGCCATCATCCATAGCCCCAGTATTTTTTTATTTCAGGTGGCGGCTGGCTTTCTTGTGAAAGTGGTCTAAGTGGCTCATTAGCCGCTAGACATGTGCACTGCCGAAAAATTTGTTTGTTTTGTTTCATTCGTTTTTTGTTCTTGTTTTTTGTTTTTCGGGTCATTCGTTATGATTGAAATTTGTAAATTCGGAAATTTAAAAATTCAGAAATTCGAAAATCCGCAAATAGGAGAGAAAATCTGAAAATTCAAAATAATAACTAACTAACTAATAATAACTATTAAATTATAGGTATTGGAATTTCCTTTCAAATTTGGCTTTTAGTCAACATAACGAATACGAATTTACCTGAAGTTACAAATTTTCGTAAATAACGAATGCCGAATCTAAACAAATGAAATGCAATGAATTATTAATAACAATAATAATAATCATTTTTTTTTTTTTATTATTATTGTTATTTATTATTATTATTAATTTGTTACATTCCATTCATTTAGATGCGGCATTCGTTATTTGGATAATTCGTAACTTCGGATAAATTTGTATATGTTACGTTCACTAACAGATAAATTTGAAATGAAATTCCAAAACCTATAATTTAATAGTTATTAATAGTTAAGTTATTATTACTTAGTTATTATTTCAGATTTTCAAATTTTCAGGTTTTCGAATTTTTGTTCTTATTTTCGGATTTTCGTTATTTTCGGATTTTTGTTATTTTTGGATATTCATTTTTATTTTTGAATTTACGAATGTCCAAAATTTCGGATTTTCAAATTTTGAATTTATGAATTTTCGATTTCCGGATTTTCGATTTTCCAAATTTTTTAATTTCCGATTTTCCGAATATACCAATTTACGGATTTTCAAATATTCGAAATTACGATTATTCGGAAAAATTCGTTAAACAGGTTTTTATTAATTTCGATATTTCAGAATTAACGAATTTGTCTAAATTCCTTAAAAAAATTTTTTGGAACAAAACAAACTGCTCATGTCTATTAGCCGCTGGATTGCTTTCAGAAGCTGCAGGATGACAGGTCACCCTAATGGAGAGATCTGGGGTCAAAAAGGCTCCAAATCTCTCCTTTACCTTTAAAAGCAAAAGATCAAAATAAAATATGTTTTATATATATATATATATCCGGTATATATACAGTATATATATATATATTTTATATTTTGTTTTAAATAAAAATAGTTTACTTCTGCCCTAGACCGAAAGTGACATCATGGCGTCGCTCCGGTCTTCCAAGGTCATAGAGGCGATCAGAGACGATCTAGTCTGTCACTGCCTCTGTGACCAGCTGGCCGCACCGTCGGATCGTTGCTAGGGTGCGCCGGTAAAAAGTAATTTAGAAATTTGAGAAATAGCAGCGCATCTGAGAGACGATCTGCCTAGAGCACTCCTGATATCAATGGACTTCCCGTGCCTAGGCCCCCCTGATATCAATGGACTTCCCGTGCCTAGGCACTCCTAATATCAATTGCCTTCCTGTGCCTAGGCCCCCCTGATATCAATGGACTTCCCGTGCCTAGGCACTCCTAATATCAATTGCCTTCCCGTGCCTAGGCCCCCCTGATATCAATGGACTTCCCGTGTCCAGACACTCCTGATATCAATGGTCTTTTGTGCCTAGGCACTCCTGATATCAATGGACTTTCCTGCCTAGGCACTCCTGATATCAATGGACTTCCCGTGTCTAGGCACCCCTGATATCAATGGACTTCCCGTGTCTAGACACTCCTGATATCAATGGTCTTTTGTGCCTAGGCACTCCTGATATCAGAAGTGCCTAGGCAGGAAAGTCCATTGATATCAATGGACTTCCCGTGCCTAGGCACTCCTGATATCAATGGACTTCCTATGTCTAGGCACTCCTGATATCAATGGACTTCCCATGTCTAGGCACTCCTGATATCAATGGACTTCCCATGTCTAGGCACTCCTGATATCAATGGACTTCCCGTGCCTAGGCACTCCTGATATCAATGGACTTCCCATGTCTAGGCACTCCTGATATCAATGGACTTCCTATGTCTAGGCACTCCTGATATCAATGGACTTCCCGTGCCTAGGCACTCCTGATATCAATGGACTTCCCATGTCTAGGCACTCCTGATATCAATGGACTTCCCATGTCTAGGCACTCCTGATATCAATGGACTTCCCATGTCTAGGCACTCCTGATAGCAATGGACTTTCCTGCCTAGGCACTCCTGATAGCAATGGACTTTCCTGCCTAGGCACTCCTGATAGCAATGGACTTTCCTGCCTAGGCACTCCTGATATCAATGGACTTTCCTGCCTAGGCACTCCTGATATCAATGGACTTCCCATGTCTAGGCACTCCTGATATCAATGGACTTTCCTGCCTAGGCACTCTTGATATCAATGGACTTTCCGTGTCTAGGCACCCCTGATATCAATGGACTTCCTATGTCTAGGCACCCCTGATATCAATGGTCTTCCGTGCCTAGGCACTCCTGATATCAATGGACTTCCCATGTCTAGGCACTCCTGATATTAATGGACTTCCCGTGCCTAGTCACTCCTGATATCAATGGACTTTCCATGTCTAGGCACCCCTGATATCAATGGACTTCCTGTGCCTAGGCACTCCTGATATCAATAGACTTCCCGTGCCTAGGAACTCCTGATATCAATGGACTTCCCGTGCCTAGGCACTCCTGATATCAATGGACTTCCCGTGCCTAGGCACTCCTGATATCAATGGACTTCCCGTGCCTAGGCACTCCTGATATCAATGGACTTGCTGTGCCTAGACACTCCTGATATCAATGGTCTTCCGTGCCTAGGCACTCCTGATATCAATGGACTTCCCATGTCTAGGCACTCCTGATAGCAATGGACTTTTCTGCCTAGGCACTCCTGATAGCAATGGACTTTCCTGCCTAGGCACTCCTGATAGCAATGGACTTTCCTGCCTAGGCACTCCTGATAGCAATGGACTTTCCTGCCTAGGCACTCCTGATATCAATGGACTTCCCATGTCTAGGCACTCCTGATATCAATGGACTTTCCTGCCTAGGCACTCTTGATATCAATGGACTTTCCATGTCTAGGCACCCCTGATATCAATGGACTTTCTGTGTCTAGGCACCCCTGATATCAATGGTCTTCCGTGCCTAGGCACTCCTGATATCAATGGACTTCCCATGTCTAGGCACTCCTGATATTAATGGACTTCCCGTGCCTAGTCACTCCTGATATCAATGGACTTTCCATGTCTAGGCACCCCTGATATCAATGGACTTCTCGTGCCTAGGCACTCCTGATATCAATGGACTTCCTGTGCCTAGGCACTCCTGATATCAATAGACTTCCCGTGCCTAGGAACTCCTGATATCAATGGACTTCCCGTGCCTAGGCACTCCTGATATCAATGGACTTCCCGTGCCTAGGAACTCCTGATATCAATGGACTTCCCGTGCCTAGGCACTCCTGATATCAATGGACTTCCCGTGCCTAGGCACTCCTGATATCAATAGACTTTCCTGCCTAGGCACCCCTGATATCAATGGACTTCCCGTGCCTAGGCACTCCTGGGTGCAGTACATGAACCATGCACAGAATAATGGCTCATCAGACAAGTTCTTCTCCCACCATGAAATGTAACCTTGTCCAGTCTTATAAAAGCCTACAAAGTGCAGGTTTTCATGCTATCAATCACTGAGGAGCTCAGACAGGTAGAATCCATGCAGAAGGTCTGTGCTGAATTCCTCTGTGGACGTAGCAGGCAGGGGTTAAGCTTGCTCGGCGGGATTCGGCTCACACAATCCAGGTGTATTTGTCTTACAGGTCTGAGCACGTTCTGCTGGTTTTCCCATCACCCGCCATGTTTACCTGAATCTTACGGTACTTAGAGGACGGTGTCAGGCGCTACACCCCGCACAATCACCACAATCGCCCGCTTGTCCCCATTCAGACTTTCTATTTATCTTCTCTTGTTCAGGCATCAGCCCCATTCTGTACAATGTATATAGATGGAAGGGAAAGGCCATCCATCACCTTGTCTCCAGCACAGCCCTGTTTACCTTACAAGTCGACTACCGCCGAGGATCGCCCCCCCCCCCCCTGCGCTCCCCGATCCGGACAGTTACATTAAAGCTGCACTCCGGGCAAACACCTACATACATGACTGCGTGCACACAGCAAGGTCCAAAAAGACATGGATGAGCGAGTTTTGGGTGGAGGAACTTGACTGGCCTGCACAGAGTCCTGACCTCAACCCGGTAGAACACCTTTGGGATGAATTAGAGTGGAGACTGTGAGCCAGGCCTTCTCGTCCAACATCAGTGCCTGACCTCACAAATGCGCTTCTGGAAGAATGGTCAAACATTCCCATAGACACACTCCTAAACCTTGGGGACGACCTTCCCCGGAGAGTTGAAGCTGTTATAGCTGCAAAGGGGTGGGCCAAGTCAATATTGAACCCTACGGACTAAGACTGGGGTGCCATTAAAGTTCATGTGCGTGTAAAGGCAGGCGTCCCAATACTTTTGGCAATATAGTATAGCTTAGATTCAACTATGGGGGCTGTTATCTACCACCACTGAAAAAAAAAAAAAACCACACCATAATCCCCCCTCCACCAAATGATTTAGACCAGTGCACAAAGCAAGGCCCATAAAGACATGGATGAGCGAGTTTGGGGTGGAGGAACTTGACTGTTTTTGCACTAGTCCAAATCTTTTGGTGGAGGGGGGATTATGGTGTGTTGTCCTGTATTTCTCAGCATTGAGGACACCATGGATCCTGACCAAATCTCAAACCCCATTTGCAAAAATGCAGCCCCAAACTTGCATACAACCTGCGCCATGCTTCACAGTTAGGTGCAGACGCTCATTGTACTGCTCTACAGCCCTTCCCCCAACAAACTGCCTCCTGCTACAGCCAAATATTTCACATTTTGACTGATCAGTCCAGAGCACCTACTGCCATTCTTCTGCACCCCAGTTCCTATTTTCCTGCACAGTTGAGTCGCTGAGCCGTGTTCCCACATCCTATGCAAAAGGCCAAAAAGAGAGTCTAGAAGGGCTCCAGTAGATTCCCAGAAGAGGCGTATTCTGGGGATTTTCCAATAAATGTGATATAGAATCCCTACAGGCTCATGGCATCTCCAACAAGCAGAGGAGGAATGGAGAGGTAATCCCCTCTATCCCCAATGGGAGTCTTCCCATCGCTTCCTGTCCTGGAGGAATATAGAGGGGATCCACTCTGTCCTCGGTGGAAGACTTCCCTTCACTTCCTGTCCGGTAGGAGAAAAGAAGGGATCCCCTCTGTCCTTGGTAAAAAAAACTTCCCTTTACTTCCTGTGCTGGAGGAATAGAGAGGGAATCCCTTCTGTCCTCAGTGGGAGACATCCCATTACTTCCTGTCCTGGAGGAACAGAGAGGGAACCCCCTGTGTCCTCATGGAAGATTTCTCATAAGTTGAGGGAATATCCTCTGTCCTTTGTGAAAGACTTCCCATCACTTCCTGTCCTCGAGTAATAGAGAGGGAATCCCCTCTGTCTTTAGTGGAAGAGTTCCCATCAGTTGCTGTCCAGGAAGAGTAGGGGAGAGGGGATCAATTTTGTCCTCAGTGGAAGACTTACCATCACTTCCTGTCTCAGAACAATAGAGAGGGAATCCCCTCTTCTGTCCTCAGTGGAAGACTTCCCATCACTTCCTGTCCTGGAGAAATAAAGAGGGTATTCCCTCTCTCCCTCATGGGAGTCTTTGCATCACTTCCTGTCCTGGAGGAATAGAGAGGGAATCTCCTCTTCTGTCCTCAGGGGGAGACTTCCAATCACTTCCTGTTGCAGAAGAATAGAGAGGGAATTCCCTCTTCTGTCCCCGTTGGAAGACTTACCATCAATTCCTGTTTTAGAAGAATAGAAAGGGAATCCCCTCTTCTGTCCTCAGTGGAAGACTTCCCATCACTTCCTGTCTCAGAGGAATAGAGAGGGAATCCCCTCTTCTGTCCCCCTTGGAAGACTTACCATCAATTCCTGTTTTAGAAGAATAGAAAGGGAATCCCCTCTTCTGTCCTCAGTGGAAGACTTCCCATCACTTCCTGTCCTGGAGAAATAAAGAGGGAATTCCCTCTGTCCCTCATGGGAGTCTTCGCATCACTTCCTGTCCTGGAGGAATAGAGAGGGAATCTCCTGTGTCCTTGGTGGGAGACCTCCTATCACTTACTGTCCTGAAGGAACAGAGAGGGAACCCCCTGTGTCCTCATGGAAGACTTCCCATCAGTTGAGGGACTCTCCTCTGTCCTCCGTGAAAGACTTTCCATAACTTCCTGGCCTGGAGTAATAGAGAGGGAATCCCCTCTTCTGTCCTCAGAGGAAGACTTCCCATCACTTCCTGTCTCAGAAGAATAGAGAGGGAATCCCCTCTTCTGTCCTCGTTGGAAGACTTCCCATCAATTGCTGTCAGAAGAAGAATAGAAAGGGAATCCTCTCTTCTGTCCTCAGTGAAAGACTTCCCATCACTTCCTGTCTCAGAAGAATAGAGAGGGAATCCTCTCTTCTGTCCTCAGTGGAAGACTTTCCATCACTTCCTGTCTCAGAAGAATAGAGAGGGAATCCCCTCTTCTGTCCTCGTTGGAAGACTTCCCATCAATTGCTGTCAGAAGAAGAATAGAAAGGGAATCCTCTCTTCTGTCCTCAGTGAAAGACTTCCCATCACTTCCTGTCTCAGAAGAATAGAGAGGGAATCCTCTCTTCTGTCCTCAGTGGAAGACTTTCCATCACTTCCTGTCTCAGAAGAATAGAAAGGGGAATCCCCTCTTCTTTCCTCAGTGGAAGACTTCCTATCACTTCCTGTCCTGGAGGAATAGAGAGGGAACCCCCTCTGTCCTCAGGGGGAGACTTTCCATCACTTCCTGTCTCAGAAGAATAGAGAGGGAATCCCCTCTTCTGTCCTCAGTGGAAAACTTCCCATCACTTCCTGTCTTGGAGGTATAGAGAGGAAATTCCCTTTGTCCCTCATGGGAGCCTTCGCATCACTTCCTGTCCTGGAGGAATAGAGAGGGAACCCCCTCTGTCCTCTGGGGGAGACTACCCATCATTTCCTGTCTCAGAGGAATAGAGAGGGAATCCCCTCTTCTGTCCTCGTCAGAAGATTTGCCATCACTTCCTGTCTCATAAGAATAGAGAGGGAACCCCCTCTGTCCTCAGGGGAAGACTTCCTACCACTTCCTGTCTCAGAGCAATAGAGAGGGTCTTCCCTCTGTCCCTCATGGGAGTCTTCGCATCGCATCCTTTCCTTGAGGAATAGAGATCCTCTGCCAAGTTTTTATTATTGTGTCCTGCGTCTCCCGGGCCGGAATAAAATGTGAATGCTAAAAAATGGCGCCCCTTTCCTGAAATGTGACAATTGTAATCCTGAAGGTAAGCAGAAGACACGTCACGGATCTGCGCACCTGGATAGGACTGCCAGCAAGCCCCATCCCCCGCCAGGCACTGCGTGCATCTGTATATGTGAGACAGGCACGGAGGAGATATACACCGACCGTCCATAACATTACGACCCTCCACCGTACACCAAACATAATATAATATTATGACCACTCACCCTAATATTGAGCAGGTCTCCCTTTCCTGACCCGTCCAGGCATAAACTCCACTAGACCTCCGAAGGTATGCGGTGGTATCTGGCACCAAGCCGTCAGTCGCAGATCCTTTAAGTCCTGTAAGTTGGGAGGTGGGTCCTCCATGGATTCCCACTCGTTTTTCCAGCACATCCCACATTTCCTCAATAAGACTGAGATCTGGAGAATTTGGAGGCCAAGTCAACACCTCCAACTCATTGTTGTGTTCCTCAAACCAATCTTGAAGCATTTTTGCAGTGTGGCGGGGCGCATAATCCTGCTGAAAGAGCCCACTGCCATCAGGGAACAGCATTTCCATGAAGGGGTGTACTTGGTCACCAACATAGTTTAGGTAGGTGATACATTGTCAAGTAACATCCACATGAATGGCAGGAGCCAAGATGTCCCAGCCCATAACATTGCCCAAAGCACCACACTGCCTCCGGCCTTCCCATACTGCATCCTGGTGCCATCTCTACCCCAGGTAAGTGACGCACACCCACCCGGCCATCCACATGATGTAAAAGAAAACGTGATACATCAGACCAGGTCACCTTCTTCCAATGCTCTGTTGTCCAGCTCTGATGATCATGTGCCCATTGTAAGGGTTTTTGCTGTAGACACGGGTCAGCGTGGGCTTCCTTACCGGTCTGCAGCTACACAGCCCCATACACAACAAACTGCGATGACCATCAACTTCAGGGACAACATGTTCACTTGCGGCCTAATAGTTCCCACCCACTTTCAGGTGTCATTGTAACCAGATAATCCATGTTATTCACTTTACTCGTCAGTGGTCATATTTGTTCTATCACGTTCTTGCTGTTCAGTGTAGGTTTATGTATAGTCTGGATTTCCTTTTATTTTATCTTTAACTGCTTGCCGCCCGCCCCGCTGTCAAATGATGGCGGGGCGGGGCGGCTCTTGTTCTGGGACGCCGTCATATGACGCAGGGGCACGCAGCGCGGCGATCGCAGGCACTCTGTTTTGCTAGGACAGTCATGATGATCATCAGTGCCCTAATTACAGTATAGCAATACAGTGTGACCAATCAGTGCCCACCATTGCCCACCAATGCCAGCAATCAGTGCCCACCAGTGGCAGCAATCAGTGCCCACCACTGCCCACAAGTGCCACCAATCAGTGCCCATTAGCAATGCCAGTGAGTGCTGGCAATCAGTGCCGCCTATCAGTGCTGTTGATCAATGCCCATCACTGCTGTCGATCAATGCCCATCAGTGTCGCCCATCACTGCCACCCATCAATGCCCATCAGTGCCCAATAGTATCGAATATCCGTGCCGCCTATCTGTGCCCACAAGTGCTGCCTATCAGTGCCCACCAGTGCTGCCTATCAGTGCCCACCAGTGCCGCCTATAAGTGCCACCTAACAGTGCCCATCAGTGCTGCCTATCAGTGCTCATAAGTGCCACATACAGTGGTGTGAAAAAGTGTTTGCCCCTTCCTCATTTCCTGTTCCTTTGCATGTTTGTCACACTTAAGTGTTTCGGAACATCAAACCAATTTAAACAATAGTCAAGGACAACACAAGTAAACACAAAATGCAATTTGTAAATGAAGGTGTTTATTATTAAAGGTGAAAAAAAATCCAAACCATCATGGCCCTGTGTGAAAAAGTGATTGCCCCCCTTGTTAAAACATACTATAACTGTGGTTGTCCACACCTGAGTTCAATTTCTCTAGCCACACCCAGGCCTGATTATTGCCACACCTGTTCACAATCAAGGCATCACTTAAATAGGAGCTGCTTGACACAGTAAGGTCCACCAGAAGATCCTTAAAAGCTACACATCATGCCGAGACCCAAAGAAATTCAGGAACAATTGAGAAAGAAAGTAATTGAGATCTATCAGTCTGGAAAGGGTTATAAAGCCATTTCCAAAGCTTTGGGAATCCAGTGAACCACAGTGAGAGCCATTATCCACAAATGGCGAAGACATGGAACAGTGGTGAACCTTCCCAGGAGTGGCCGGCCGCCCAAAATTACCCCAAGAGCGCAGCGACGACTCATCCAAGAGGTCACAAAAGACCCCACAACAACGTCCAAGGAACTGCAGGCCTCACTTGCCTCAGTTAAGGTCAGCGTCATGCCTCCACCATCAGGAAAAGACTGGGCAAAAATGGCCTGCATGGCAGAGTTCCAAGGAGAAAACCACTGCTGAGCAAAAAGAACATCAAAGCTCGTCTCAATTTCTCCACAACACATCTTGATGATCCCCAAGACTTTTGGGACAACATTCTGTGGACCGATGAGACAAAAGTGGAACTCTTTGGAAGGTGTGTGTCCAAGTATATCTGCGTAGAAGGAACACTGCATTTCAGAAAAAGAACATTATACCAACAGTAAAATATGGTGGTGGTAGTGTGATGGTCTGGGGCTGTTTTGCTGCTTCAGGACCTGGAAGACTTGCCGTGATAAAAGGAACTATGAATTCTGCTGTCTACCAAGAGATCCTGAAGGAGAATGTCCGACCATCTGTTCGTGTACTCAAGCTGAAACGAACTTGGGTTCTGCAGCAGGACAATGATCCTAAACACACCAGCAAGTCCACCACCGAATGGCTGAAGAAAAACAAAATGAAGACTTTGGAGTGGCCTAGCCAAAGTCCTGACCTGAATCCTATTGAGATGTTGTGGTATGACCTTAAAAAGGCCGTTCATGCTCGAAAACCCTCTAATGTAACTGAATTAGGACAATTCTGCAAAGATGAGTGGGCCAAAATTCCTCCAGGACGCTGTAAAAGCCTCATTGCACGTTATCGCAAACGCTTGGTTGCAGTTGTTGCTGCTAAGGGTGGCCCAACCAGTTATTAGGTTTAGGGGGCAATCACTTTTTCACACAGGGCCATGATGGTTTGGATTTTTTTATACCTTTAATAATAAACACCTTCATTTACAAATTGCATTTTGTGTTTACTTGTGTTGTCCTTGACTATTGTTTAAATTGGTTTGATGTTCCGAAACACTTAAGTGTGACAAACATGCAAAGGAACAGGAACTGAGGAAGGGGGCAAACACTTTTTCACACCACTGTATGTATATAGATAAACCTGGAATAACCCATTAAGTATATATGTATTTGGAGTAATAATAACTTATATATATATATATATATATATTTGGGGTAGTAATAACTTAAAGAGTATTGCATATGTGTATATATACATATATACACATATATATGGTATCATAGTCTATAGTATATAATGTATATATTAAAATAGTAATGAATTTAGAGGTAGTATGTACACCTTAGACCCAGTATATCTAAGTATAAAGTGATAATGGAAAGTATGAGAAGGAAAGTATATAAAGTGTATATGTGGTAAAATAGATTGTGTGGGATAAGGGATGGTAATGACTAAGATATGTGTAAATATAAAACTAGAAGGTGAAAGTGAAATGGATACAAAAAGTATATAATTGAATGAAAACATAATATTTACAGTTGAATAAGCCTACAGACCAAAGCAACCCCAAATCGAGGAACACTAACCCGAATTGTTGCATGCCTTGCAACACCCAGCAGAAAAACAGCTGGTGTGCAGGGATCTCAGGAAGGACCAGGCCGAATGAACAGCCTGCTCCAACTGGGAAATATGTAGTGCGACGCCGCCAACGCCACGTGCATGGGCCCGTAAGGGGGGGGGGGCGTCCGCACCTGAGCTGACAAGCCGCTCAGTGATTGGTGCCAAACATCCCTCTCCACGGAACCACGTAGAAGGTATTCCCAGCGTAGGCGCAATGACGTCAGCCGACATCATGCGCACAGTGCGGGGACCGTGGCGCCGACACGCAAGGGGCCGTCCACCCGACCCCCCCCCCCCCTTGGTGGGGAGGAGGGGAGGGAACCCTCAATGCGTGTCGCAGCTCCCGCAGTGAAGAAACAAACCCCCAAATACCACAAAGGGCTCATAACACCGCGGGACGCCAAACACCGCCAGAGGGATAGGTATGCAGGAAAATATAAGCATTGATGGTCAAATAGGGCCATAGAAATGTACCGGGAATGTCGTATATTGTATGTCATTCATTACAGCTGATAAAGCATACACCGTATTGCAAAGTGTAATATTAGTATTAACTAACTCAGGTGTATACATCCCAGAACGGGACATGCATACACCTGGGGATTAACCTCACGCGTGGATAACAGGGGAACACTGCTAATCCAATTTCCCAACCGTTTCCATCCCTATAGTCTGTAAAAAGGGGGGGGGGGAGTTATATACTTTCCTTCTCATACTTTCCATTATCACTTTATACTTAGATATACTGGGTCTAAGGTGTACATACTACCTCTAAATTCATTACTATTTTAATATATACATTATATACTATAGACTATGATACCATATATATGTGTATATATGTATATATACACATATGCAATACTCTTTAAGTTATTACTACCCCAAATATATATATATATATATATATAAGTTATTATTACTCCAAATACATATATACTTAATGGGTTATTCCAGGTTTATCTATATACATATATACTTTATTTTCAGAATATCCGTTTCTTGTACCCAGACACTAGCACTGCTGTCACATGCAGACCACCCCTACCTCCAGGTGCGCTGTAACATCACCCAATGCTGCTAATGTAGGTCACGCCGCCTCAGCTCCGGCGGTGGAGTCGATACCTTTGATCCACTATGTGCCGTCCACTGCATGCCGCACTCACCGCCAGGTTTGGTAAGTGCGTTTGGCAAGTTTTTCCTATACCTCTTTCACCACCCATTATAGAGTGTGGCTCATTATATCTATATCTATACATCTCACAGGAATCTGTCGCATCAGCTCCTGATGAGTGGAGATGCATCCACGAAACGCGTCGAACTACAATCGATGCTACAGTGATACTTACTACGTCCTGATGATTTCATCAATTTTTCATTTAATATGATTATACCTTATAATGTGACTATGAATATGATGGCGAACATAAGTACCGGGCATGCCGTTTGTGGGACTTGGGGACCACATTATTGTCTCATTTATTTTCATGTATCCATCTTGAATCATGTGTTCATTTATCCATACCCCTGTATTATCATGTTTATACCCTGTGATTACTACATGTACATATATGAATTAACTCTTTTATTGTGCTATATATCTGTAATCAATTAAAATCACTTTACTTCTACCCCCGCATTCTCAACCGTTTCATTTAAAGTCCCAAACTTCCTTTTGATTGTACCAATTATAGGGATGGAGGTGCCGCACCGTACCTCATTTAAAGTCCCAAAACTCCCCCCCCCCTTCTTTACAGTATAGTGAAATACATTATTTGGAAACCTGTCTGACTGTTTTGATCTTGAGATGTAAAATCAGCGCTGTTCTCTCGGATCAGCAAACCTGTGAGATCAGAAGGCTTGCCGCAGATTTTACGATTCAACATCAAAACAGTGTCACGGATTCCAAAACACTGAATGTCACTATATAAGCTCAGTTACTGGTTAATAGACATGTGCACAACAAAAAAATTTGTTTATTTTCGTTTTTTTTGTTTCCGTTGATTTGCAACGATTCGTAAATTCGTAAGTCGTCGGTGTTCGTATTCGTAGCGATTCGTAAATTCGTAAGAGTTATTTTTTCGTTGAATCGTATTTCCGAATTTTCGTTTATTCGTTTATTCAAAATTTGGACGCATTCGTAGTTATTCGTAGATTCGTAGATTCGTAATCGGAGCATAATTCATAATGTTATGTAATGTGGATGCTATTATTACATTTTAAGAGACACGGAAAATTACGAATCGAAAAAAAAGTTACGAATGTACGAATTTTTTCGTTCAATCCATTCGAAGCACGTTAAGCAACGCCATTGTAATAGACACGGAAAATTACGAATCGAAAAAAAAAAAAGTTACGAATGTACGAATTTTTTCGTTCAATCCATTCGAGGCACGTTAAGCAGCGCCATTGTAAGGAAAATTACCAATTCAACAACAAAAAATAAAAAGTTACGAATGTACGAATTTTTTCGTTAATTTTGATTTTCGTTGTTCCCGTTTTCGTTTTTCGGATTTTCTTCTATTCGTACATTCGTTGTTTCTAATTTTTTTTTTCTTCGGATTTTCGTTGTTTTTGGATTCGTTCGATACGAACAATTCGTTATTCGTTAAAATCTTTAGCGAATCGTTCGTTCATTCGTACGAAAAACGAACGAACGAAAATAACGAAAAAAAAAAAACTAAACAAATTGCACATGTCTACTGGTTAAAATAAGTGTGAAATGCCAGACTCCGGTGGGTGTAACAAGATGTCCGCTTGCCACCTTCTCACTCTATCCTTACTGGGGACGAGTGCAGGGTGTAGCAAGATGGCGGTGACAGAACCTCACTTTCGTTACAAATTCTGACAGGTCGCCAAATCTGACGAAACACTGGTGTTGTGTCAAAACAGCAAAACAGCAAGGTACATAAAGACATGGGGTATAGGAACTTGGCTGGCCTACACTGAGTCCTGATCTCAACCCAATAGAACACCTTTGGGATTAATTGGAGTGTAGACTGCGAGCCAGGCCTTCTCACCCAACTTCAGTGCCTGATCTCACAAATGTGCTTCTGGAAGAATGGTCAAACCTTCCCATAGACACACTCCTAAACCTTGTGGACGGCCTTCCCAGAAGAGTTGAAGCTGTTATAGCTGCAAAGGGTGGAGCCAACTCAATATGGAACCCTACGGACTAAGACTGGGATGCCATTAACCGCTTCCTGACCACCCACTGTATATATACGTCCTCAGAAGGGCACGG
The DNA here is from genome assembly GCA_028564925.1 of Lithobates sylvaticus. NCBI lineage: Eukaryota > Metazoa > Chordata > Amphibia > Anura > Ranidae > Lithobates > Lithobates sylvaticus. Next base: position 16,908,764 of record CM053036.1, on the reverse strand, counting down.
CTAGGCAAAAGGACGTGTATATACGTCCCCTTTAATTGCCTAGCCGTGGCGCGCGCTTGCGACCCGGTCGGGAGCTCCGTGACCCACGGCCGCGGGACCAGCGGACCCGATCGCCGCTGGTGTCCCGCGATCGGGTCACAGAGCTGAAGAACGGGAGAGGTCTGTGTAAACAAACCTCTCCCCGCGCTTCCTACACTGCCTGTCATTGATCGGCTGTTCCCTGTCATAGGGAAAGCCGATCAATGACATCAGACGTCAGCCCCGCCCCCTAATAGTAAAAAAAACACACACGTCACAGCCCATAACCCCTCCCCTCCCCCCTAGTGGTTAACTCTTTCACTACAACTGTCATTTATACAGGAATCAATGCATTTAAATAGCATTGATTGCTGTATAAATGACAATGGTCCCAAAAATGTGTCAAAAATGTCCGATGTGTCCTCCATAATGTCGCAGTCACAAAAAAAATCGCTGATCGCCGCCATTACTAGTAAAAAAAAAAAATTTAATAAAAATGCTATAAAACTATCCCCTATTTTGTAAACGCTATAACTTTTGCGCAAACCAATCAATAATCGCTTATTGCGATTTTTTTTACCAAACATATGTAGAAGAATACGTATCGGCCTAAACTGAGAAAAAAAATGTTTTTTTATATATTTTTTGGGGATATTTCTTATAGCAAAAAGTAAAAAATTTAGCATTTTTTTCAAAATTGTCTGTCGCTCTTCTTTTGTTCATAGCGCGAAAAATAAAAACCGCAGAGGCGATCAAATACCACCAAAAGTAAGCTCTATTTGTGGGAAAAAAAGGACGCCAATTTTGTTTGGGTGTAACGTCGCACGACCGCGCAATTGTTAGTTAAAGCGACGCAGTGTAGAATCGCAAAAAGTGCTCTGGTAAGGAAGGGTGTAAAATGGCCCGGTGCTGAAGTGGTTAAAGACCATGTGTGTGTGTAAAGGCAGGCGTCCCAATACTTTTGGCACTATAGTGTACATTACCGCACATTGCTTGAATGCATTCTCTTGCTTGTTACCGTCACACCTCAGAACAAATGACTTTCGCTGTAAAAAAGGTTTTATTTTTATAAGAACATTAGTTCCAGGGACCCTCAATGTATCTGTAAGTGGATGTAAATGACAAACATTTGTTTTTTCAAGTTTGAATGGAGTGTGGAAGGATCAGACCCTTTATAAGGTTATGTCTGCGTCCCTGATGGAAAGATTCATACCTTTGCTTGTCCTGGTGTCACAGAGGCAGGAAGTGAGGGAAATCCTCCAATGGGGACACCTGTCCCTGTGACAACTCTAAAATGGAAATTATTTTCACTTTGGAGTGAGCGCCTCCTATTTCTGTTATGGGTGCTGGACGTGAAGGGAAATGTCCCAGCAGGACGCGTGATATGGGTGTGACCCTTCCCTACCCCATCTAAAACTAATAAAATGTTCTGGCTTTACATAGACTTCAATGTGGCCCTACAAGCTGGAGGCACTAAAATAGGGACAGACACGTGCACTGTAGCTGGCTTTACATTTCTCTGCTACCCAGCAGTGTTCAGTGGCCCCGTGCCAGACATTGGCCCTTAGTTCCTTCCAAGATGGGTCCCTGGCTCTCACACAATCCCTGGGAAAATTGTGGACTTATCTGCAGCTTGAAGAGGGAGTTCGTTCCCGCTTGTTATGTTCCAAGAGACAAGGACAGCCGTACATTCCTTCCGAGCTCAGACAATTGGACGTATTCAGGAGTTCTCCTCTACAAAGAGCGAGGGAGGGCCCCGGGGCCCCCATCCTTCACTCTTATCTGCAGCAATTAAAACATTTTAATATGTTCTGAACGTGAGATTTCATGGGGAGGAAGTCACTGATAGAACGAATGTTCCTTCTCCTTTGTAAGAATTGCTTCTCCAAGGGGAAGAACTAATCTCGGCTTTTATGCAACCCGAGGAATATATCAGGAGGTGTATTTCTGCCCGGCAGGTGTATGAATATGACTAGGGTCCACCAAGAATCCTCAGCAGGGTTCCTGTCCAGCGGGTGTATGAATATGACTAGGGTCCACCAAGAATCCTCAGCAGGGTTCCTGTCCAGCGAGTGTATGAATATGACTATGGTCCTCCATGAATCCACATGATGGTTCCTGCCCAGACCATGTATGAATAGTCCACCATGGATCCACATGATGATGATTCCTCCCCAGCAGGTGTATGAATATGACTAGGGTCCACCAAGAATCCTCAGCAGGGTTTCTGTCCAGCGAGTGTATGAATATGACTATGGTCCTCCATGAATCCACATGATGGTTCCTGCCCAGACCATGTATGAATAGTCCACCATGGATCCACATGATGATGATTCCTCCCCAGCAGGTGTATGAATAGGACTAGGGTCCACCAAGAATCCTCAGCAGGGTTTCTGTCCAGCGAGTGTATGAATATGACTATGGTCCACCAAGAATCTTCAGCAGGGTTCCTGTCCAGCGAGTGTATGAATATGACTATGGTCCACCAAGAATCTTCATCAGGGTTCCTGTCCAGCGAGTGTATAATTATGACTATGGTCCTCCATGAATCCACATGAATGAATGATTTGTATAGCGCTGCAAATGCGAACTGAATCGCCTCAAGGCGCTTGTCTGCTCTTGTTGTCCTGCGATATTAGAAGAGGTGGGTCTTGAGTTTTTTCCTGAAGGCCCGATGGTTTCCTTCCAAGCGGATGTTGTTTGGTAGAGCATTCCATAATCTTCGTTATCCCTTCGATTTGATGGTTCCTGCCCAGTGGGTATGTGAATAGTCCAGCACAGGCCCACATGATGGTTCCTCCTCAGCAGGTGAATGAATATGACTCTGACCTGCCATGAATCCCCATGATCGCACCTGCCCAGCAGGTGTATGAATATGACTATGGTCCTCCATGAATCCACATGATGGTTCCTGCCCAGTGGGTATGTGAATAGTCCACCACAGGCCCACATGATCGCTCCTGCCCAGCAGGTGTATGAATATGATTATGGTCCACCATGAATCCACATGATGGTTCCTGCCCAGACCGTGTATGAATAGTCCACCATGGATCCACATAATAGTTCCTCCCCCCGCAGGTATAAGAATATGACTAGGGTCCACCAAGAATCCTCAGGAGGGTTTCTGCCCAACAGGTGTATGAATATGACTATGGTCCTCCATGAATCCACATGATGGTTCCTGCCCAGACGGTGTATGAATAGTCCACCATGGATCCACATGATGATGATTCCTCCCCAGCAGGTGTAAGAATATGACTATGGTCCACCAAGAATCTGTCAAGCGGGTGTATGAATATGACTATGGTCCTCCATCAATCCACATGATGGTTCCTGCCCAGTGGGTATGTGAATAGTCCACCACAGGCCCACATGATGGTTCCTCCCCAGCAGGTGTATGGATATGACTCTGGTCTGCCATGAATCCACATGATCGCTCCTGCCCAGCAGGTGCATGAATATGATTATGGTCCACCACCAATCCACATGATGGTTCCTGCCCAGTGGGTGTATGAATAGTCCACCATGGATCCACATGATGGTTCCTCCCCCCGCAGGTATAAGAATATGACTATGGTCCACCAAGAATCCTCAGGAGGGTTTCTGCCCAACAGGTGTATGAATATGACTATGGTCCACCATAAACCCACAGGTGGGTTCCTGCCCAGTGGGAATGTGACTAATCCACCATAGACCCACATAATGGTTACTGCCCAGCAGGTGTATGAATATAACCATGATCCACCATGGTCCCACAGGAGGGTTCCTGTCCAACAGGTGTATGATTGATTAGTCCACCACAGACCCACATGATGGTTCCTCCCCAGCAGGTGATTGAATGTGACAATGGTCCACCATGGTCCCACATGATGGTTCTTGCCCGGGGGGTATATGAATAGTCCACCATGGACCTACATGATTGTTCCTGCCTGGCAGATATATAAATATGACTATGGTGCACCGTGAACCCACAGAAGGGTTCCTGTCTAGCAGGTATATGAATAGTCCAGTAACAAACAGATGGCCCCTGCCCCCACCCATAACTAGCCTCCACAGCAAGGCGCACATGGAAGGGCAATGCATGAAAGACAAAACCAGAGAAAATTCCCAGCTCAACTCACCAACCAGTCTGCTTACCAACCAAATTAACCTGTCCAGCAGTATGCGTTAACCACCTGATTACTTTGCACTTAAACCCCCCTCCTGCCCAGACCAATTTTCAGCTTTCGGCGCTGACGCACTTGGAATGACAATTGCGCGGTCATACAACACTGTACCCAAATTAAGTTTTTACCATTTTTTCCCCACAAATAGAGCTTTCTTTTGGTGGTATTTAATCACAGCTGAGGTTTTTATTTTTTGCTAAACAAATAAAAAAAAGATGGAAAATTAAAAATAAAAATAAAATCATGTTTAATAGTTTGTTATAAAATTTTGCAAACAGGTAATTTTTCTGCTTCATTGATATGCGCTGATGAGGCGGCACTGGTGGGCACTGATAGGCTGCACTGGTGGGCACTGATAGGCTGCACTGGTGGGCACTGATAGGCTGCACTGGTGGGGACAGATAAGTCGGTACTGATGGGCACAGCAAAGATGGCACTGATGGGCACGGATGGGTGGCACGGATGGGTGGCACGGATGGGCACTGATAGATGGCACTGATGGGCACTGATAGATGGCACTGATATATGGCACTGATGGGCACTGATAGGCTGCACTGGTGGGCACTGATAGGCTGCACTGGTGGGCACTGATAGGCTGCACTGGTGGGGACAGATAAGTCGGTACTGATGGGCACAGCAAAGATGGCACTGATGGGCACGTATGGGTGGCACGGATGGGTGGCACGGATGGGCACTGATGGATGGCACTGATAGATGGCACTGATGGACACTGATAGATGGCACTGATATATGGCACTGATGGGCACTGATAGGTGGCACTGATGGGCACTGATAGGTGGCACTTATGGGCACTGATAGGGGGCACTGATGAGCACTGGTAGGGGACACTGAAGAGCACTGGTAGGTGACACTGATGTGCAGCACTGGCACTGTGGCCACTGACAGATGGCACTGTGGGCACTGACATATGGCACTGTGGGCACTGACATATGGCACTGTGGGCACTGACAGATGGCACTGTGGGCACTGACATATGGCACTGTGGGCACTGAGAGATGGCACTGTGGGCACTGACAGGTGGAGCGAGTGGGCACTTTTATTATCCAAAGGAGGGCACCATGGACCCTGGGCATATTGCAGTGAGAGGGACTGATGTCCCTCTCACTGCCGCCGGTGATCGCCTTTTTTTTTTCTCCTCGCGCTGTTAGCGCGAGCAGGAAAAAAAGCCGATTACCGGCTCGGTTATTATCACATGATCAGCTGTCATTGGCTGACAGCTGATCGCGTGGTAAGGGGTCGGGATCGACCCCTTACTCGGATCTGTGATCCAGCGAGTCTCACAGACTCGCGGATCACAAAGCGCGCCGCACGCGCCCTTCAGGGGGCGCGCAGGCAGCTCGTTGCCGGGACGACGTCAATAGACGTCGTCCCGGCACATCAGATCCGCGCTGTAGCCGTCATTTGGCTATAGCGTGGGTCTAAGGTGGTTAAAAACAGGGGTTTAGGTAACCTCAGGAGAATCACAGGCTGCTCTAAAAAAAGACGGTGTGGTCCAAGGAGCACAATAGGACGACACTTGAACAAAAATGAGCTGCATGGTCGAGTTGCCAGAAAGAAGCCTTTACTGTGCCAATGCCACAAAAAAGCCACGTTATAATAAGGCCGACAATAGCTTGACACGCCTCAAAGCTTTTGGCAGACTGTAATCTGGAGTGACAAGAACAAAATAGAGCTTTATGGTCACATCCATGAGTGTTGTGCTGGGAGACGGGTCAACAAGGTCTATATAGTGACAAGCTTACCATCCCCACTGTGAAGCATGGTGGTGGCTCACTGATATTTTGGGGGAGTGTGAGCTCTAGAGGCACGGGGGAATCTTGTGAAATTTGATGGCAATATGAATGCCTCGTGTTATCAGAAAATATTGGCAGACAATTTGCATTCTTCTGCAGGAAAGCTGAGCATGGGACGGACGCTCATGGACTTTCCAACACGACAATGACCCTAAGCACGAGGCCAAGGTGACCCTCCAGTGGTTACAGCAGAAAACGGTGAAGGTTCTGGAGTGGCCACCACAGTCTCCTGACCTTGATATCATCGAGCTGCTCTGGGGAGATCTCAAATGTGCGATTCATGCAATACCACCAAAGACTTTGCACGACCTGGAGGCATTTTGCCAAGACGAATGGGCAGCTCTACCACCTGCAAGAACTTTTGGGCCTCATAGACAACTATTACCAAAGACTGGTAATAGTTCCTCCACCCCAAACTCACTCATCATCCATGTCTTTATGGACCTTGCTTTGTGCACTGGTCCAAATCATTTGGTGGAGGGGGGATTATGGTGTGGGGGTTGTTTATCAGGGGTTGGGCTTGGCCCCTTAGTTCCAGTGAAGGGAACTCTTAAGGCGTCAGCATACCAAGACATTTTGGACAATTTCATGCTCCCAACTTTATGGGAACAGTTTGGGGACGGCCTCTTCCTGTTCCAACATGACTGCCCACCAGTGCACAAAGCAAGGTCCATAAAGACATGGATTAGCGAGTTTGGGGGTGGAGGAACGTGTCCGACCTGCACAGAGTCCTGACCTCAACCCGATAGAACACCTTTGGAATGAATTCGAGTGGAGACTGCGAGCCAGGCCTTCTCATCCAACATCAGTGCCTGACCTCACAAATGCTCTTCTGGAAGAATGGTCAAACATTCCCATAGACACCCTACTAAACCTTGTGGACGGCCTTCCCAGAAGAGTTGAAGCTGTTATATGGTGGGCCAACTCAATATTGAACCCTACAGAGTAAGACTGGGGTGCCATTAAAGTTCATGTGCGTGTAAAGGCAGGTGTCCCAATACTTTTGGCAATATAATATACACGTCATTATTATGGGATGTCCATATAGTACATACATGTTATTATAGGATGTCCATATAGTACATACATGTTATTATAGGATGTCCATATAGCACATACATATTATTATGGACTGTCCATGTAGCACATACATGTCATTATTATTATGGGATGTCCATGTAGCACATACATGCCATTACTATTATGGGATGTCTATGTAGCACATACATGTCATTATTATTATTATGGGATGTCTATGTAGCACATACATGTCATTATTATTATTATGGGATGTCCATGTAGCACATACATGTCATTATTATTATGGGATGTCCATGTAGCACATACATGCCATTACTATTATGGGATGTCTATGTAGCACATACATGTCATTATTATTATTATGGGATGTCTATGTAGCACATACATGTCATTATTATTATTATGGGATGTCCATGTAGCACATACATGTCATTATTATTATGGGATGTCCATGTAGCACATACATGCCATTATTATTATGGGATGTCTATGTAGCACATACATGTCATTATTATTATTATGGGATGTCTATGTAGCACATACATGCCATTATTATTATGGGATGTCTATGTAGCACATACATGTCATTATTATTATTATGGGATGTCCGTGTAGCACATACATGTCATTATTATTATTATGGGATGTCCGTGTAGCACATACATGTCATTATTATTATTATGGGATGTCCATGTAGCACATACATGATATTATTATTATGGGATGTCTATGTAGCATATACATGATATTATTATTATGGGATGTCCATGTAACACATACATGCCATTATTATTATGGGATGTCCATGTAGCATATACATGATATTATTATGATGGGATTGGCTGTCGGACGTGGGAATTGGTCGACGTTTTTGGTATAAATGGCGGCGTGGATTGCGGATTCATTGGTCTGCAGGGCGGTCGGTGTCGGTTCGGAGGACGGCCGGGTTCCTTCGTCTTCCCTTTCGATTACTCTGAACACTTGGCGAGGAATGTTTACTCCTCGTGGCGTTTAATGGCGTCCTTCCCTCCTCCGCACTCCAAACACGTCTGGCGCTGCTCGGCGTCCTCTTCCTGTCTGTGTTTAGGAAGAGATTCCCGGCTTTATGTGAGTTCATCAGAAAATGGATCGCAGGTCACTGGCGGCCTGTAAACACGACTATTAACGTCCTTCAGATTCCAGTTTTATGTCCATTACCGGATCACCGCGGATCACCCTGATGGTGACCCATTGACCTGCCTGCTATTATGCCATGCACACCCTTCCCCCCACCACAAACTGTACCCGGCCAATAACGCTCACTGATTATTAATGGACTTATAGAGCCGCTCAGCTCACTAACATCACTAATTTAATAAAGCAGAACTCTGGGCAGTCGTAAAGGAAACTGAATGCAGCTCTGCAATCACTAATGATAATTAAGTATCTGAATGTGACCTGGTATCAGCTTCCGGAATTCCTTGTACAGCAGAGCTCAAAGTGGGAAAGGGATAAGCAGCCAAACAGGTGTGCTGCAGTGCAAGAAGCCACGCTAATAGGAGGAGAGAGCAGAGTGACAGAGAGATGAGCTCCTCAGTCTGCCGCTTCTCCTTTCATTGTCAGTTACAGGGTTGGGATGAAGGGGGACTTGTATGTGAAAGTGAAACTGCAGCAAAGTTTATCCCCCCCCTACCCTGATAGACAGGCCTGTGCGCGCGCCCGTGCGCGGCCGCACGCGCGCCGGCGCGCATGCGCAGTGGTGCCCGCCGGCCAGGACGGCCAGGGTTCAGGTTTCTGGCAGGATCTTCATGACACAGCGTGATGCAGAGAAGGACCCTTGCTTGCTATGTGAAAGCATTGGTCTCTCTGCAAAGGCAGAGCATACCTGAGAGTGGAGCATACCTTAGAGCAGAGCATACCTGAGAGTTGAGGATACCAGAGAGACCAGAGCATACCTGAGACCAGTGCATACTTGAGAGATAAGCTTACCTGAGAGAAGAGCGTTCCATGAGAGCGGAGTGTACCTGAGACTAGTGCATACCTGGGACCAGGGCATACCTGAGAGTGAAGTATGCCGGAGAGCGGAGCATACCTGATATCAGAGCATACCTGTGCATCTAAGAGCAGAGCATACCTGTGACCAGTGGGTACTTGAGTGCGGAGCATACCTGAAAGTGGAGCATGCTTAAGAGCAGAGCGTACCTAAAACCCAAGCATACCTGAGAACACAGTGTACCTGAGAGTAGAGCATACCTGAGAGCAGAGTGTACCTGAGAGTAGAGCATACCTGAGAGCAGAGTGTACCTGAAAGTGGAGCATGCTTGAGAGCAGAGCGTACCTAAAACCCAAGCATACCTGAGAGCACAGGGTACCTGAGAGTAGAGCATACCTGAGAGCACAGTGTACCTGAGAGTAGAGCATACCTGAGAGCAGAGTGTACGTGAGAGTAGAGCATACCTGAGAGCAGAGTGTACGTGAGAGTATAGCATACCTGAGAGCAGAGCATACCTGTGAGTGGAGCATACTTGAGAGTGGAGCATACCTGAGAGCAGAGCATACCTGAGAGCAGAGCATACCTGAGAGTGGAGCATACCTGAGAGTGAAGCATATGTTCGAGCAGAGCATACCTGAGAGTGGAGATAGTGGAGCATACCTGAGACCAGAGCATACCTGAGAGTGAAGCAAACCTGAGACCAAAGCATACCTAAAACAAGAGCATACCTGAAACCAGAGCGTACCTGAGGGCGGAGTGTACCTGAGAGCAGAGCATACCTGAGACAAATCCATACCTGAGAGCAGAGCTTACCCAAGAGAAGAGCATACCTAAGTGGAGCATACCTGAGAGTGGAGCATACCTGAGAGTGGAGCATACCTGAGAGTGGAACGAGTGGAGCATACCTGAGACCAGAGCATACCTCAGAGTGAAGCGAACCTGTGAGGGGAGCATTCCTGAGACCAAAGTATGCTTAAAACAAGAGCATACCTGAAACCAAAGTGTACCTGAGGGCGGAGTGTACCTGGGAGCAGAGCATACCTGAGACCAATCCATACCTGAGACCAGAGCTTACCCAAGAGAAGAGCATACCTAAGAGTAGAGCATACCTGAGACCATAGCATACCTGAGGGCGGAGTGTACAGTACCTGAGAGCAGAGTATGCCTGAAACCAGAACATACCTGAGAGTGGAGCGTACCTGAGACCAGTGCATACCTGAGAGTAGAGCAAAAGGCAGTGAATGCCGCCGCGCTAGCCCCGTCACCTGGTATGGATTTAAAGGGGAATCCCTACAGTCCCGGAGGATTCTGGGACTGCGACATCATATGGGGGCGGGGTCACCATGTGACATGAGCAGGTGACCCGCCCCTTGTCCCTATATAACTGGCAGCGCAACATGTCGGAGCCATTACAAGGGGAGACGGCGATGAGTCAACATCGGAAGAAGAAAGAAGAACAAGAAGCAGATGTGGGAGAATGAGAAGCAGAAGGCGGCGACAGCGACGGCAACACAGACCGGTGAAAGAGCTAGTAAAAGAGCAGAAGATAGCGGAGGAGTCCGGCAAGAAGACCCCCCAAGACGGAAGAAGACCCCTGGATCAGTGCAATAAAATATTTAAAAAAATTGTGTCATTTAATTTATTTACACTTTTTTCCTTAGGTGAATGGGTAGGGGTACATCGTACCCCATACTCATTCACATAGGGTGGGGGGCCGGTATCTGGGGCCCCCTTATTAAAGGGGGCTCCCGGATTCCGATAAGCCCCCCGCCCGCAGACCCCGACAACCAACCGCCAGGGTTGTCGGGAAGAGGCCCTTGTCCTCATCAACATGGGGACAAGGTGCTTTGGGGTGGGGGGCCGCAGGGCCCCTCTTTCCCCAGGGCACCCCCCATGTTGAGGGCATGCAGCCTGGTACGGCTCAGGAGGGGGGGGGGGCGCTCGCTCGTCCCCACCCCCTTTCCTGACCAGCCGGGCTGCGTGCCCGGATAAGGGTCTGAGATGGATTTGGGGGGGACCCCCACACCCTTTTTTCGGCGTAGGGATTCCCCTTTAAATCCATACCAGGTGACGGGGCCAGCGCGGCGGCATTCACTTCCTTCGCTAGTCCCGTCTACCTGGAGTCACGTTCTAAATGAACGGACTTTCCTCCGTGTGTGAGGCAAGTCCGTTCATTTCAAAAGTCCCGCGGACTTTCGCCAAAACTCCGGCGGATTGTCCGCCGGAAAAGTGCGGGCATGTGTGGGCAAGTCCACACGTTCGGAAAGTCCGGCGGTTTGTCCGCTAGGACTAGGCATACCTAAGAGCAGAGCGTACTTGACAGTGGAGTATACCTGATAGCAGAGCTTACCTAACAGTAGAGTATACCTGTGACCAGTGCGTACTTGAGAGCGGAGCATACCTGAGAGCAGAGTGTACCTGAGTGTGGGGCATACCTGAGAGTGAAGCATATGCGATAGCAGAGCATACCTGAGAGCAGAGCCTTCCCTGAAAGCAAAATATACCTGGGACCAGTCTGTACCCAAGATTGAAATATACCTCAGTCCAGAGAATACCTGAGGGTGGAGCATACCTGAGAGCTGCAATTTTCCCACTGATCACCAATCTAAGGAGCATTCTTTCCACTGACCACCAATGTAAGGAGCATTCTTCCCACTGACCACCAATGTAAGGGACATTCTTCCCACTGACCACCAATGTAAGGAGCATTCTTCCCACTGACCACCAATGTAAGGAGCATTCTTCTCACTGACCACCAATGTAATGAGCATTCTTCTCACTGACCACCAATGTAATGAACATTCTTCTCACTGACCACCAATGTAAGGGACATTCTTCCCACTGACCACCAATGTAAGGAGCATTCTTCTCACTGACCACCAATGTAAGGGACATTCTTCCCACTGACCACCAATGTAAGGAGCATTCTTCCCACTGACCACCAATGTAAGGGACATTCTTCCCACTGACCACCAATGTAAGGAGCATTCTTCCCACTGACCACCAATGTAAGGAGCATTCTTCTCACTGACCACCAATGTAATGAGCATAGACATGGGCACAATAGAAAAATTTGTTTATTTTCGTTTCGTTTCTCCCGTTTCTGTTGATTCGTAACGATTCGTAATTTCGTAAGTCGTCGGTGTTCATATTCGTAACAATTCGTATTTTCGTAAGAGTTATTTTTTTCGTTGATTCGTTTTTCCGTTAGTTTAATTTTCGTTTATTCGAAATTCGGAGGCATTCATATTTTCGTAGATTTAGTTACATTCGTACTTTCGTTAGATTGATTTATTCGTACTTTCGTAACATTGTTTTCGTAGATTTGTAATCGGAGCATAATTCATAATTTTATGTAATGTGTATGCTATTATTACATTGTAAGAGACACGGAAAATTACGAATCGAAAAAAAAAGTTCCGAATGTACGAATTTTTTCGTTCAATCCATTCGAAGCACGTTAAGCAGCGCCATTGTAAGAGACACGGAAAAATTACGAATCGAAAAAAAAAAAAAAAAAAAAGTTACGAATGTACGAATTTTTTCGTTCAATCCATTCGAAGCACGTTAAGCAGCGCCATTGTAAGAGACACGGAAAATTACCAATTCAACAACAAAAAAAAAAAGTTACAAATTTTGATTTTCGTTGTTCCTGTTTTCGTTTTTCGGATTTTCTTCTTTCGTAGTTTCGTTGTTTCTAATTTGGTAATTTCGGATTTTCGTTGTTTTTCGGATTTGTTCGATTCGAACATTCGTTATTCGTTAAAATTTTTAGCGAATCGTTCGTTCATTCGTACGATAACGAATGAACGAATATAACGAATTTTAACGAAAAAAAACGAAACTAATTGCACATGTCTACTTCCCACTGATCACCAATGTAAGGGACATTCTTCCCACTGACCATCAATGAGAATGATTATAGGAGTTCCTCTGGGGTGAAAAGTTTGAGAAGGCTGATCTAACCTGTCCAGTCCCTATTTTTCTATATGGTCTAACACAGGCAGACTGCAATCTGGCTGCCTTCACTTTTTTTTTTTAAAAGGTGTTTATTTTGTTTTTTTCAACATTACAAACAATAAACAATAAACAATACAGTACTAACAGCAGTAGTAGCACTTTATAAACAAGGGGATCGCATCCCAACATTCTTATGCGCCTGTTTCATTCCCCTGTAATTTACTCCTGGGGATTACGGCAACAGGATTGGGTCCCTATGCCCTACTGCGACTAACATCCATACACACACCCACTCACCCATCACACAGACTCACTCACACCCAAACACACCTCTTTCTACCCATGCTCTGTCCCATTAGGCCCACCAAGATCCACTCCCCCTTCCAGTAGAGGGAAATCCATATCATGGTATTCCCAATCATTTGTTAACAATCCTGTGTGGACAGGACCGAACCCCAGAAGGGGGCGGTAATATCCAACCAGGGTTGCCATACCTTATAAAACTTCTTGAGGCAGACCCTGTTTTTATAAACAATTTTGAACTTGGGGAGCTGTCCATTAATGATTCCATACAGAGTTTGTATCTTAGGAGGTTCGCTGCCTTTCCATTTCAGTAGAATAACTTTCCTTGCATAAAACATAATAGTCCGTATTAGTATGCGGGTAGCCACTGGGTGAACTAAGTCATTCAGTATACCCAGTAATCCCACTTCGGGTGTTCTGGGAATTGGTGTGTTAAGCTGTTCATCACAAAATTTGAATAAGTCTCTCCAGTATTGGTTGAGTCCAGGGCAGCTCCAGAACATATGAAACATATTAGCATTGTCACTAGTACACCGAGCACAACTAGCATTCACTCTCAGCCCCATACGTGCCAGTCTATCAGGAGTATAGTGTAGATGGTGGATAAATTTAAACTGTATATATTGGTCAGCGGTACATATAATATCTTGAAAGCAAACCTCAGTAACTTCTTCCCACCCCTCCTCTGTTAGTACAGGTATCAGTTTTTGCCATTTGGTGAACGAGGTTTGGAACGGGTCTGCTCCCGCCATGTTCAGGTGGTTATAGAAGGTTGTCACCATTTTTGTTATATCTGGGTCGGAGAGATGATCTTCCAAAGGGGGTGTTCTGAGCTCCATGGTCAGGGTACCAAATTGGGCCCGAGTGGCATGTCTGATCAGAAGATACTTATAAAAAAATTTGTTAGGTATGCCATACTTGGCTTTTAGGTGGTCAAAAGTCACAAAAATACTATTTGAAAACAAGTGTGTCAGGTGCGTAACTTGCATCCTTGACCACCATTTCGAGTCGGGATGACCATGGAGCTCAGGGAGATTTGGGTTATCCCAAATTGGAGTGCTTGGCGACCATGTACTCATACCTTTGGACAGGAGTCCGTTGCTCTCCTTCCAAGCTAGTAAACCAACATCCCTGGGGGAAAGTCTGGAGCATTTGTTGGGTCTAGACCTGTGCATCACATCAAGTGCCTTGGTACCTTCCTCATAAAATGAGGACATCAGGGAGACAGCGGGGGGCCGAGGGTCGGAGTGCATCCACTCATAAATAAACGTGAGCTGTGAGGCAAGAAAGTACTTCTGCAGGTTAGGGCATGCTAGTCCTCCCCTGCTTTTAACCGCTTGCAGGGACGTTTTAGATATACGTGGATGAGCAGCTTGCCAAACAAAGGAAGACAGAACTGCCTCCACCTTTTGGAACATTTTTTTTGGGAGATACACTGGAGCTGCTCTAAAGAAATACAAAAATTTTGGCAAAAAAATCATTTTGAAGATATTAATACGTCCTATTAAATTTAGTGGGAGGGTTGACCAGACTTGAAGTTTGTCCGTCATTTGTTTTATTACTGGTGTGATGTTAAGATCTACGAATCTGGAGAGGTCATTATGTATTTGAACTCCTAGGTATTTAAAAGACTGAGCAGTTTTCAGTCTAGAGTTCTCAAGGTATTTATATGGGATCAGAGGACCTATAGGAAAGGCTATGGATTTCTCCCATCCGACCCTCAGCCCCGACACCTCCCCAAACTCCTCAACCACCTGCATCAAACTTCTAAAAGAGCTCTCTTTGCCGTCCAGGTAGATTAACGCGTCGTCTGCGTATAGAGAGATTTTCTCCAATTGTGTTCCACATTGGATGCCCCCAATCCCCGCGGCCTGCCGCACCGCCAGCGCTAGTGGCTCAATGGCGATAGCGAACAGGAGCGGAGAGAGGGGGCACCCTTGTCTGGTTCCCCTCTGCAAGGCAAATGCCACCGAAACATCACCATTGGTTCGGACTCTCGCACTTGGGTGCGCATATAGTAGACGGACCCACCTTAAAAACAGGGGGCCGAAACCCATATTTGACATGGTTTCCCATAAAAATGTCCAGCGGACCGTGTCAAACGCCTTTAACACATCTAAGGATAGCACTAGATGGCTTTGCTTCGTTACGTGTGCCCTATGGATATGTAGATACAGTCTGCGGATGTTATCAAACGTGTTGCGACCCGGCATGAACCCCGCTTGGTCTGGGGGGATAAGAGCTAAAATAACTTTTTGTAGTCTCTGGGCCAAAATTTTGGCCAGAATTTTCACATCAGTGTTTAAAAGTGAAATCGGTCGATAAGATTCACATAGCAGTTTGTTCTTTTCGGGTTTAGGCAAGACAACAATGAGGGCCTCATTCATGGAAGCTGGCAGAGTACCCTGCTGCAGAGAATTTCGGAACGTGTGCAGAAGCTTGGGGGCAATTACCTCCGCATAGGTCTGATACCACCCGGAGGGAATACCATCCAAGCCCGGAGTCTTTGAAGGGGGCAGAGAGCGGATTGCTGCCTCTACCTCTTCCAAAGTGATCTCCTGTTCCAGAAGCCCCCTCTGTGCCTCATCCAATGCCGGGAAGGCCATGGAAGAGAAAAAGCCCCTAAACGTGGCCTCCTGTGGTGGGTCTAGGTCGGTGTACAGGTCACTGTAGTAGGTAGCAAATGTCTGGTTAATGCATACTGGATCATTGGTTATGGAGCCGTCCTTCAGTGTAATGGCCGGTATTGAGCTGTCTGTATATTCGGTGTGGGCCAGAAAAGCCAGCATCCTACCATTTTTACCGCCATGTTCGTGTATTCTTGCAGATAGGTATAGTTGTTGTTTTTTAGTCATATCTACCTGGTGTAGTTGTAATGCATTATGTGCGTTTGAAATTGTCCCCCGAGTCTCATCTGTCAGATCCCTCATGTGTTGGGCTCTAGCGTCCTCTAGATTTTTTTCCAGCTCCACCAGGTGGGCCGCCCCCGTAGCTCTATAGTGTTTGATACGTGAGATATAGGCCCCCCGTAGGACTGCTTTAAAGGCGTCCCACGTGGGTCCAGGTTCTGCGGTATCTAAGTTGTTGGACCAGTAGTCTAGCATATCCAGCGAGATAGCTTCCTGTATCTCAGGGGTGGATATCCATAGGGGGCTCAGTCTCCATATCCGAAACATCGGCCTGTGTCCCAGAGTTAGGGTAACTGTCATAAGTGAGTGGTCTGATATGGTCTGTGAGACATAGTCCATATTTAAAACATTCGGCAGCAGGTCCCTGCTGGCAAGTGCATAGTCTATTCTAGAGAGAGAACCGTACGTTCTAGACTGGCATGAGAAAACTTTTTTGCTGGGGAACTTCCATCGCCATATATCTACATATCCATATACCTCACACCATTTGCCAAACAATCTGGAGTCATTTAGCTGTGGTTTCAGTCTATCAATGGATGACTGCAACACTGAGTTGAAGTCACCCATTAGTAGCACTGGACAGCTGGGTAATAAAGAAAGTTGTGTACTTATATCCGTAAAGATTACTGCTGAAACCGGAGGGGGGACATATACTGTTGCCATAATCAATGGGGTGCCGCGAACTGAGGCATGAAGTATCAAATACTGTCCTTTAGAATCAGAGATTACCCTATGACATTCAAAAGGAAGGCCTTTGCGTATTAGCACCGCCACTCCGCGGGCATAATTAGAATATGTGGAGGTGTAACTATGGGCAACCCAATGTTTTTTGAGCGCTAGGACTTTTGACCCTGTCAAGTGGGTTTCCTGCAGGCAAAGAACATGGGGTTGCAATTTCTTGATCCGCTCAAAAATCAGTGCACGTTTAAATTTAGAATTCATTCCTCTCACATTCCACGAGCAAATCTTTACGTCAGCCATGGGACTTCCTTACAAATATTAAAACCACTGAGATCCACTCATATTTACTTGGTGTACCCCTGATTGCCATCATTGTGTTATCCAACTTTATACAGTTACCGCCATTGGGACAGAGCAACATACATCCATCCTTCAACCAAACTCCATTCATACACACACACACATAGCAACAGAAAAAAAGAAAAAAAGATTGAACTGTACATGTCCCGCCGTCAACTGACAGCAACACCCCTGCCCTGCTCTCTGAAAAACGGAGAGGGCTTGTACCCCAAACTAGGGCCATGCATGGGGCGCATGGCCTGGAACCTATTTGGTCCATATTAGCAAGTTAGAGCCAATACTGTGGCTAACGTCTCTCCGCATGTGGAGTAGCTCCAGCTCCCCCCCATTCGTGGCGGGAGGTCTGTACCCCACTGGGAAAACAAGTGCGGTTGATCTGCATTGCCGGTTAAGTGACTTGGGACACCACTGCAGGCATATCAAAAAGGGTTGGCAAAATCAAAAATCAGAAAAATAAGAAAAATAAACGGCATCAGCAAACACCCTACAGGGGGTCACTTTAGGCAAAGTAGGCCAGTCACGAGCCATTTGAGTGACTGGAGGACAAGAGGATATCATTGCCTACGGTAAACTTCAGTCAGCTGGTGCTCGAGGGGGTCTTGGCAGGGTTTCCCACCATGCGATGACATTCTTTGGCGACTGGAAGAATAACACTTTTTCATCATGTACCACCCGTAGAGTAGCTGGAAATAACATGGAGTATTTGATAGCGTGGTCTCTCAGGTGCTTCTTGACTGCTTGGAACTGTGCACGCTGGTTGCGTACCGCAACTGAGTAATCAGGGTACAGTGATACTGTAGCATTGTTAATCTTGAGACTGCCTTTCTGTCTGGCAGCTCGCAGGATGGAGTCCCTGTCCCTGTAGTTGAGCAGTCTCATAATCATTGTACGTGGGGGATTGCCAGCGGGGAGAGGCCTACCTGGGACCCGGTGCGCCCTCTCAATTATAAAACAGGGGGATAGCAACTCCCGACCAAATTCCTGCTCCAGCCAGCTTTCGAGGAATGCTACCGGGTCGGATCCCTCCACCTTCTCAGGGAGCCCAACCAGCCTCAGGTTGTTCCTCCTAAAGCGATTCTCGAGATCGTCCATTTTGGATTCTAGAGAGGATATTTTCCCGCCGGTGGCATTCAGTTTGGGTAGGATGGGGTTAACCGTGTCCTCCAGTTCGCTTATTCGGTCTTCTGTCTCGGTCACCCTGCCCCTCAGTTTGTGAACGTCTTGCCGTAGCAGTGTAAAGTCACTCCTGATTTCAGCTACCGTCCCCATTAAAGCTGTATGGTTTACCTTAATGGTCTTTAGTACTTCCGCCAGCGTAGGCCCGGAGCCATCATCCGTCGCCTCCTCGCCCTCAGATGTTTGTGAGATCAGGTTCGGGGGGTCTGGAAGTCCCGGGGAGGAGGGTGGAGAGGCACCCGAGGCGTCTCCAAAGAGATCCGGTGTAGAGGCCGGAGAAGCAGAGGGTGCCGAGACGGTAGTGCGGCGGCCATCTTGGCCCGATCTCGTGTTGATGCTCATTCGTACCGGTGCTTGCTTTCGCCTTTTGCCCATCCGGCAATTTCACCATCCGGTGAATCAGCTGTTGCCTCCGGTGTCGGCGGTGGTCTCCGTTTCTGGAATTAGGGCAGATCAAGCCAGGATTGTGCAGGATAGTAGTGGGTAATGCCGGAGCTGCTCAGAGAAGCGTCCGCTCACATGTCCTCCTAGGCCACGCCCCTGCCCCATCTGCTGCCTTCACTTTTTAATATAAACAAATAACTGAATTCTTTAGGTTTGGAATGCAGATCATATGAAGTCCATGTTTTGTCTTTGAAGATGTTGCCACTCGTTGTATGACGAGGAGCTGGTAATCTGTTGTTCCCGGGATAGTAACAAAGCTTTGTAGGACGCTGAGCACCGTGTACTTTCCTTATCAAATCACTCAGCATCAAAGATGCCAATGGAGTGAGTGGGACAAGCCTGGCATGACACCTGCAGCACATAAAAAGGTTTTGTGCCCCTGGGAACCATACAGAGCATACAGGTCAGCCTGGCTTTTGGTTTCTACATTGTTCCGGTTTAACCTCACAATGGACACCTCTCACTGGAAACCTTGCTGGAACTGTCGCATGAAAAAAGGTCACCACTCTGAGCTATACACTTCTGTGTTTAAGCTTCAGCTACTGAGCTCTGGAAACAGCAGCTTTACAACAGGTGGATGGAGATCGAGGAAAACATGTGAAAATCAGGCAAAAGCTCCACCTGCTGGCTAAAAATAGGAATGCAATACATTCAAGTTACCTTATCAGATTTATAAAATAATTTTTTTTAACTTAATAAATATATAAAGTATATACAAACCCTTATAAATATATAAAGTATACACTAATATTCCCTTTACACCCAATTACTAAAATTTCTTATAGGGATTAACATGTTAATGTAATTTCAGAGGTTGGTTTGAATGTTTTTAAAGCTGAAACTTTTCCTTAACCACTTCAGCCCCGGACCAATTGGCAGCCAAAGGACCAGGCACCTTTTTGCGATTCGGCACTGCGTCGCTTTAACTGACAATTGCGCGGTCGCGCGACGTGGCTCCCAAACAAAATTGGCGTCCTTTTTTCCCCACAAATAGAGCTTTCTTTTGGTGGTATTTGATCGCCCCTGCGTTTTTTATTTTTTGCGCTATAAACCAAAAAGTGCAACAATTTTGAAAAAAAAACACATTCTTTTTTATGTTTTGCTATAATAAATATCCCCCAAAAATATAAAAAAAAACATTTTTTTTCCTCATTTTAGGCCGATACGTATTCTTCTACATATTTTTGGTAAAAAAAAACGCAATAAGCGATTATTGATTGGTTTGCGCAAAAGTTATAGCGTTTACAAAATTGGGGATAGTTTTATAGCATTTTTATTAATATTTTTTTTTTTACTAGTAATGGCGGCGATCAGCGATTTTTTATTGTGACTGCGACATTATGGCGGACACATCGGACATTTTTGACACATTTTGGGACCATTGTCATTTATATAGAAATCAGTGCTATTTAAATGCACTGATTCCTGTGTAAATGACACTGGCAGTGAAGGAGTTAACCACTAGGGGGTGGGGAGGGGTTAAGTGTGACGTGTGTTTTTTTTTTCACAGTAGGGGGCGGGGCTGACGTCTGACGTCACTGATCGGCTTTCCCGATGACAGGGAACAGCAGATCAGTGACAGGCAGTGTAGGAAGCACTGGGAGAGGTTTGTTTACACAGACCTCTCCCCGTTCTTCAGCTCTGTGACCCGATCGTGGGACACCAGCGGCGATCGGGTCCGCTGGTCCCGTGGCCACGGATCGCGCGACCCCGCGGCTAGGCAATTAAAGGGGATGTACCTGTACGTGCTTTTGCCTAGCCGTGCCATTCTGCTGACGTAAATGTGCAGGAGGCGGTCGGGAAGCGGTTAAAGAATAACTGCCGGTATTGTTGTGATGGTCCCTATTCTAGCACTTCCTGTTATTGGGTGACAATCAGGGTTTTTTTTCTCAGAGAATAGGTGCAGGAACTCCCCCTTTTGGGAGTTACCCATTGTCTTTGCCCCTACCTACCTCTGAGCACCAGTCCTTGGTTCCACCCCCCTACCCACCTCCCAGCACTGCCCCTTTTAGAGAATACAGAACCAAGTAACATTTGTGGTACTAAGTAATTTGTATGGAATTTGTTATTGATAACAGGAAAAGCAGTAAAATAGACCTCCCCACAGCCAACAACAATAGACCCACCAGCAGCAATAGATCCCCACCCCTGCAACAATGGACCACCTACAACGAAATACCACCCAGCAACAATAGACCCTATAGCAGCCAGCTATAATAGACTGCTCCCTCAACAGTAGATCCCCCCATATGACAACTGACCCCCCAGCAACATAAGACCCACCCCAGCAAAAATATACCCCCCACCAGCAACAATAGACCTCCCCAGCTGCAATCAAACCTTCTGCAGAAATATATCCCCTCCAGCAACAATAGATCCACCATCAGCCAGCATCAATAGACACTGTAGCACAACCCAGTAGACAGTGCAATTCGTTTAGTTTTTTTTTCGTTAAAATTCGTTATATTCGTTCATTCGTTATCGTACGAATGAACGAATGATTCGCTAAAAATTTTAACGAATGTTCGAATCGAACGAATACGAAAAACAACGAAAATCCGAAAAAAACTAATTAGAAACAACGAATCTACGAAAGAAGAAAATCCAAAAAACGAAAACAGGAACAACGAAAATCAAAATGAACGAAAAAATTCGTACCTTCGTAACTTTTTTTTTTGTTGAATTGGTAATTTTCCGTGTCCCTTACAATGGCGCTGCTTAACGTGCTTCGAATGGATTGAACGAAAAAATTCGTACATTCGCAACTTTTTTTTTTTTTTTTTTTCGATTCGTAATTTTCCGTTTTCCATTACAATGGCGCTGCTTAACGTGCTTCGAATGGATTGAACGAAAAAATTGTTCATTCGTAACTTTTTTTTTCGATTCTTAATTTTCCGTGTCTCTTACAATGTAATAATAGCATACACATTACATAACATTATGAATTATGCTCCGATTACGAATCTACGAAAACAATGTTACGAAAGTACGAATAAATCAATCTAACGAAAGTACGAATGTAACTAAATCTACGAAAATACGAATGTGTCCGAATACAAAATATAACGAAAATACGAATGCGTCCGAATTTCGAATAAACGAAAATTAAACTAACGGAAAAACGAATCAAGAAAAAATAACTCTTATGAAAATACGAATCGTTACGAATACGAACACCGACAACTTACGAATTTACGAATCGTTACGAATCAACGGAAACGAAGGAAACTAAACGAAAATAAACAAATTTTTTCTATTGTGCACATGTCTACAACCCAGCACTCCTTGCCATTACATACATTCAGTGATGGAGGTGCTGGAACTGCGTTCCCCCCACGTTCCCGCTGAAAAAAAGCCCTGGTGACAACTGTCTCTCAACTAAGCGCCTATGTTGTCACCCTATCACATCAGTTTCCAGAGGCTGTGGTGATGCTCATTACAAAGGCCTGGTCTGCTGTTGTCACCATCCAGAGCTATGATGTGCCTCCGGCGGAGACTCCGGGTGTCATTGCACAGGTGAGCTTCACTGCTGTCATTATCAGCCAGCTGACACTGGACTGTGTGCATGTAGCTGAAAAAGGCTGGGGGTGATTGGAGGCATTGACATGAAAAAAGGCTAAAAAGAAAAAAAGACTAAAATAGTATTTTATGACAGTTATTTAGATGCACATTACTGAATAAACTTAATGTCAGCCAGTTAGGATTTAGATCTATTTTTATGTAGAATACATATTGGCCTAAACTGATGAAGACATTTTTATTTATTTTTTTGGATATTTATTATAGCAAAAAGGTGATCAAATACCACCCAAAAAAACAAAATTAAAATTTTTTTTTTTAATTGTCGGTCTTTTTTTGTTTATAGCACAAAAAATAAAAACTGCAGAGGTGATCAAATACCACCCAAAGAAATCTCTCTATTTGTGGGGAAAAAAAGCCAATCTTTTTTATTTGGTTACAGCATCGCACGACCGCGAAGTTTTCAGTTAAATCGACGCAGTGCCTTATCGCAAAAAAATGGCACGGTCATTAAGGGGGCAAATCCTTCCGGTCCTTAAGTGGTTAATAAATGATGTGTATTGTACAGTGTGGGGGGTAATATAAAAAACTGAAATCTATTATGCAGTAATTCTTATTTTATTTCAATTTCTTTCTATACTCATTATACTAATTTTTATTTATTTTTTTGGATATTTTATTATAGCAAAAAGCAAAAAAAATAAAAATTGTATAATTACATATTTTTTTTAATTCTCGGTCTTTTTTTGTTTATAGCACAAAAAATAAAAACCGCAGAGGTGATCAAATACCACCCAAAGAAATCTCTATTTGTGGGGAAAAAAATAAAATCTATTTTATTTGGTTACAGCGTCGCCCGACCGTGCAATTGTCAGTTAAGGCGACGCAGTGCCGTATCGCAAAAATGGCCTGGTCATTAAAGGGGACAAATCCTTCCGGTCCTTAAGTGGTTAATAAATTATGTGTATTGTACAGAATTGTATTGTATAAATCCTGTATAATAATAATACAGTGTGGGGGGTGTGACGAAACGCTCCCACACTCCTCTTGAGTGCTTTCATATACCACTTCCTCCCAGTCTGAATATGGATCTCAGATATTCCAAGCACTAAACGAGACAAGACTTGCTTAGTGCTAAAAAATGGACTGATTTATTAGAACCAAAATGACAGTATTTATAATAAAATAGAAGAGGAGATCCCCCCCCTCCTGCTCATATTACTCTAACAATACACCTGTAACAAATTAACATAAACTAATTAACTAATCCCTTTAACCGGTTCCCGACCGGCGCACGACGATATACGTCGGCAGAATGGCACGGACAGGCAGGAGGGCGTATATATAAGTCCCTCCTTAATGCCGTCCGTGCCATCGGGAGCGCGCCGGGAGGGACCCCCATGAGGCCGGTCGCGTGTCCCGCAGACTCGATCGCCGCGGGGACACCCGCGATCGTCTCACGGGAAGGCCGAACGGGGAGATGCGGAAATACACAGCATCTCCCCGTTCTGCCTAGCAACTAGTGACGCCGATCTCAGCTCCCTGTGATTGGAGCAGAGATCAGCATTCACTAGCTGACAGCCACGCCCCCCACAGTAAGAAAAACACCCCTAGGCATACTTAACCCCTACACTGCCCCCTTGTGGTTAACCCCTTCACTGCCAGTGTCATTTATACAGGAATCAATGCATTTAAATAGCATTGATTGCTCTATAAATGACAATGGTCCCAAAAAATGTGTCAAAAATGTCCGATGTGTCCGCCATAATGTCGCAGTCACAATAAAAATCGCTGATCGCCGCCATTACTAATAAAAAAAAAATTATTAATAAAAATGCTATAAAAACTATCCCCTATCTTGTAAACGCTATAACTTATGCGCAAACCAATCAATAATCGCTTATTGCAATTTTTTTTTACCAAAAATATGTAGAAGAATACGTATCGGCTTAAACTGAGGAAAAAAAATGTTTTTTTATATATTTTTGGGGATATTTATTATAGCAAAAAATAAAAAGGAATGCGTTTTTTTTCAAAATTGTCGCTCTTTTTTGTTTATAGCGCAAAAAATAAAAACCGCAGGGGCGATCAAATACCACCAAAAGAAAGTTCTATTTGTGGGGAAAAAAAGGACGTCAATTCTGTTTGGGAGCCACGTGGCACGACCGCGCAATTGTCAGTTAAAGCGACGCAGTGCCGAATCGCAAAAAGGGGCCTGGTCCTTTGGCTGCAAATTGGTCCGGTCTGAAAGTGGTTAAGCAGCCGATGTGACTCTGGGCCCATCAGGATTTCACTACAGGTCAGACTTGTTGTCACCGAGCTTCACACATGTTAGATGCTAATTAACCCTTCAATTGAATCTGACTAGCACAGATTATTGATGGTTGGGGTTCTCCTTCACCCTGTGCCCCTTAAAATCCAGGGCCCATAATCGGTTGGCAGGAGGCCCGCATTTAGTCCTCTCAAAAAGCCTGTGTCCCGGCTAGGTCTGTCACAGGGGGTAATATAAAAATAGAAATCTATTGTGCAGTAATTCTTACTTTATTTCCATTTCTTTCTATACTTATTATGTCATAATATCTGCCCCCCCCCCCCCCCCGGGCTGGTATACATTGCTGGGAGTGCATGCAAATATAAGCAAAGAGCAAACAAATCCATTATGGTGGAATATTCCATCCAAGTCCTCCATTGTTCTCCCAATATAAAGTGAAATCCCAATATGTAGTCCCATTGAGGACCTCTGTTCTAGTCCAGGTACAAGGACTGTTCATATTACAGATACAGGTATTGTGATGTCTGAACCTCCACCTGAGTCCTCCATTGTTGTATCATTATAAAACGAGGGCCTCTGTTCTAGTCCCGGTTGCAGGGACTGTTCATGTTACAGATACAGGTATTATGATGTCCTCCATCGCTGTACAAATCCTCTGCAATCCTCGGATTATGTTATTTGTCAGGCGAGGGATGAAGTTCTCTGGCTTCTTTACTAAGGAAGCTCTCCTGGAATACGGCGGTGATTAGCGGCGATCCTCCATGTAAGACTTTGTGGTGAACGCGCATTAGGAGGAACAATAGGGATCATTATGAGCTTAGCCGGTCAGCGGTCCCTGGATCCGTAAAAACCGCCTGAGGCTGCAGGAGAAATGTGACTGAACTTATCCCAATCCGTGTGATCCTCACCCTCGCAGAGCACGCTTCAATCGACATCTAGAGACTTGGCGGCAGCATTTGTTTTCTTTTTTTTGTTTGTTTATTTTCTCCCGGTGATCCTGCCAGTAACACACTTCCTGTCACTCACTCACTGTACTGTATCTATGGAGGAGCAGTGTTGTTATCTCAGGACAAGGAAGTGTGTTAGGACTCTGTACCCACTTTTGTTGCCAGCGGTTTAGACATTAATGGCTGTGTGTTTGAGTTATTTTGAGGGGACAGCAAATTTACACTGTTATACAAGCTGTACACTCACTACTTTACATTGTAGACAAGTGTCATTTCTTCAGTGTTGTCACATGAAAAGATAGAAGAAAAGATTTACAGAAATGTGAGGGGTGTACTGACTTTTGTGAGATACTGTATATAACAGAATGCAAGGGAGGGAATAAAAGAAGATCATTGTCAGAGTGTAAATACCTATAAATAAGTGTTGGGGTGTACATACATAATAAATCAATGTCGGGGTGTACATACCTATAAATAATATTCATAGTGTACATACCTGTAAATCCATGTTGGGGTGTACATACCTATAAATCACTGTTGGGGTGTACATACCTATTAATAAATGTTGGGGTGTATACATACCTATACATGAATGTTGGGGTGTACATACCTATAAATGACTGTTGAGGTGAACATACCTATAAATGAATGTTGGGGTGTACATACCTATAAATGAATGTGGGGGTGTACGTACCTATAAATGAATGTTGTGGTGTACATACCTATAATTGTATGTTGGGGTGTACATACCTATTAATGAATGTTGGGGTTAACATACCTATAAATGAATGTTGGGGTGTACATACCTATTAATGAATGTTGGGGTTAACATACCTATAAATGAATGTTGGGGTGTACATACCTATACATGAATGTTGGGGTTAACATACCTATAAATGAATGTTGGGGTGTACATACCTATACATGAATGTTGGGGTGTACAGACCTATAAATGAATGTTGGGGTGTACAGACCTATAAATGAATGTTGGGGTGTACATACCTATAAATCAATGTTGGGGTGTACATACCTATAAATCAATGTTGGGGTGTACATACCTATAAATGAATGTTGGGGTGTACAGACCTATAAATGAATGTTGGGGTGTACAGACCTATAAATGAATGTTGGGGTGTACAGACCTATAAATCAATGTTGGGGTGTACATACCTATAATTGAATGTTGGGGTGTACATACCTATAAATGAATGTTGGGGTGTACATACCTATTAATGAATGTTGGGGTGTATATACCTATAAATGAATGTTGGGGTGTACATACCTATAAATTAATGTTGGGGTGTACATACCTATAAATGTTGGGGTGTATATACACCTATAAATGAATGTTGGGGTGTATATACCTATACATGAATGTTGGGGTGTACAGACCTATAAATGAATGTTGGGGTGTACAGACCTATAAATGAATGTTGGGGTGTACATACCTATAAATTTATGTTGGGGTGTACATACCTATAAATGTTGGGGTGTATATACACCTATAAATTAATGTTGGGGTGTATATACCTATAAATGAATGTTGGGGTGTACATACCTATAAATAAATGTTGGGGTGTACATACCTATTAATGAATGTTGGGGTGTACATACCTATAAATGTTGGGGTGTACATACCTATAAATGAATGTTGGGGTGTACAGACCTATAAATGAATGTTGGGGTGTACAGACCTATAAATGAATGTTGGGGTGTACATACCTATAAATGAATGTTGGGGTGTACAGACCTATAAATGAATGTTGGGGTGTACATACCTATAAATGTTGGGATGTACTTTACACACCTATAAACCACATACTAAAAAGAAAGAAAACTGCTAAGCAGGGGCGGACTGACAGCTCATGGGGCCCCCGGGAAAAAGGAGATCATGGGGCCCCCTGTGTCTCCGCCCATGTGTCCTCGCCCATGTGTCCCCGCCCACATTCAAGCTGCATCCACACAAAGTCCCACCTACATATTGCACTGCCCACATTGTATGCTTTCAAAGAATTTCTCTATACTATGTTCAAAATAAATGTTTATTAAGAGGGCACAGTGGCTGCGTTTGATGGGCACAGTGGTGGCAATTTATGGATACGGTGGCTTTGTTTGATGGTACAGTGGCTGCGTTTGATGGGCACAATGGCTGCCTTTGATGGGCACAGTGGTGGCAATTTATGGGCACAGTGGCTGCGTTTGATGGGCACAGTGGTGGCAATTTATGGATACGGTGGCTGCGTTTGATGGCAATTTATGGGTACAGTGGCTTTGTTTGATGGTACAGTGGCTGCGTTTGATGGGCACAATGGCTACATTTGATGAGCACAGTGGTGGCAATTTATGGGCACAGTGGCTGCGTTTGATGGGCACAGTGGTGGCAATTTATGGATACGATGGCTGCATTTGATGGCACAATGGTGGCAATTTATGGGTACAGTGGCTTTGTTTGATGGTACAGTGGCTGCGTTTAATGGGCACAATGGCTGCGTTTGATGGGCACAGTGGTGCCAATTTATGGGCACAGTGGCTGCGTTTGATGGCACAGTGGTGGCAATTTATGGATACGGTGACTCCATTTGATGGCACAGTGGTGGCAATTTATGGGTACAGTGGCTGGACACCGTGGCTGTGTTTTATGGCACAGTGGCTGCGTTTGATGGGCACAGTGGTGGCAATTTATGGGTACAGTGGCTGGGCACAGTGGCTGCGTTTGATGGGCACAGTGGTGGCAATTTATGGGTACAGTGGCTGTGTTTTATGGCACAGTGGCTGCGTTTGAGGGCACCGTGGTGGCAATTTATGGGCACAGTGGCTGCGTTTGATGGGCACAGTGGCTGCGTTTGATGGGCACAGTGGTGGCAATTTATGGGCACAGTGGCGGCGTTTGATGGGCACAGTGGCTGCAATTTATGGGCACATTGGCTGCATTTAATGGGCACTGTGGTGGCAATTTATGGGGGCAATCTATGGGCACAGTGGCTGGGTTTGAGGGGCACAATGGTGGCAATTGTGGCTTTGTCTTTTTTCCTGTTTACGCCCCCCCCCCCCCCAAAAAAAAAAAACCTGCAAAGCTCTACAGGCAAAAAAAAAAAAAATTCAAAAAATGCTTTTTTTGAGAGAGAGAGAGAGAGAGAGAGAGAGAGAGAGAGGGAGAGAGGGGGAGAGAGGGGAGAGAGAGAGAGAGAGAGAGAGAGAGAGAGGGGAGGGAGAGAGAGAGAGGAGAGGGAGAGAGGGGGAGAGAGAGGGAGAGAGAGAGGGAGAGAGAGGGGGAGGGAGAGAGAGAGGGAGAGGGAGAGAGGGAGAGAGGGGGAGAGAGAGGGGGAGAGGGGGAGAGAGAGAGAGACACTGACCGACACCGACCTTAATTCTTCTCATACACCACCGGCGGCCATCCACTGTGACTTCTATTCTCCTCGTGCAGACTAGTGGGCGGGCCCCCGAACGGAAGGAGGAATCAGCGGTGCTGGCGCCGCACGGGCCGAATGCTCCTCCCCCCTCACTCAGGCGGCTGCACAGGCAGCATATCAGTGGGCGCGCACGCCGACGCTGATACATCGCAAAGTGCGGCCGCGGCGGCCACTGCTGCCCATACTGACAGACACAGTCACAGTCTGAGAGTGAGAGTAAAGTGGGACTGGCACCTCCAGGGGCGGACTGAGCCGGCCGGGCCCCCCCCTGCACGGGGCCCTCGGGAGGCCACCGAGTCACCGAATGCTCAGTCCGCCCCTGCTGCTAAGTGCTCCGGCTGCACTCAGAAAACAATAAATACAATTGTTACCAATACTGTGTTAACAATCTGTGATCTGAAAAGAAAAACAAATACTAAGAATAGAGAATGAATGATGGAAAATACTAAATATTATGTTAACAATCCATTAAGAAACAAATGTGATACATCCAGTAAGGGGTGACGCTTCTACCATTAACCCCTTATGACGGTTATCTAATAGTGTCCATTGTAGGCAATATTGGGCTCCATTCACTAACGCAGATCCCATGCAGTATTCAGGTGTCTGGACACATTTCCCCTGAATATGGCACCTGATCCTGAAGAGGGCTGCATAAATAAGGCTGCATACAGAGGACTACATACAGAGGGCTGCATATAGAAGGCTGCATACAGAAAGTTGCAATCAGAGGGCGGCATACAGAGGGCTACATACAGAAGACTGCATCAGAGCCCTCTGATTCCTCTTGTACCAAATTGTAATGTAACTGTAATGTCTGCCTTCGTTTTGTTAAGTGCTGTGCAAACTGTTGTCACTATGTGAATCCTGTATAATAATAATAATAATAATTAACACCCTAACGAAAAAAAAAATGAAAAAATATATATAACCCTAACCCCTAATCCTAACCCTAACCTAACCTTAATTCTAACCCCTTACCATAATGGAAAAAATAATAATAATAATAATAAAAAAATAAATAAAAGCTAATGCAAAAGCTAAAAAAGCTGAATCTGTTGCAGCTGTTGCAACAAATGATGCAACAGATGATCGTTTTCTCTATTGGCTATCAAAAGAAAACACTGTATAAATTGTGCAAGTAGTGCATAAAAAACGCGCCAAAAACACGCATTAAAAACTTGCGAAGGCGCGACGGAAAAACGCTCAAAGACGCTACGCTCAGGTGTAAATGCAGCCTAAATGGTGACAATGGCAGAACATGTCTGTGCCACAGCCACTAATAATCTCCCCTGGAAGTCCATGTGACAATTCACTAAAGAACACACACACTGGGGGTTATTTACTAAAGGCAATCCACTTTGCACTACAAGTGCAAAGTGCACTTGAAATTTCACTGAAAGTGCACTTGAATGAATGAATAATTTGTATAGCGCTACAATGCGAACTGAATTGCCTTAAGGCGCTGTATACGTGCTTTGTTGTCAAGCTTCTTATGCCCCGTACACACGGTCGGATTTTTCCGACGGAAAATGTCCTATCGGACCATGTTGTCGGAAATTCCGACCGTGTGTAGGCTCCATCGGACTATTTCCGTCGGACTTTCCGACGGAAAAAGTTTGAGATCCTGCTCTCAAATTTTCCGAAACAAAGTCCTATCAGACTTTTTCCGATCGTGTGTAGCGAATTCCGACGGACAAAGTGCCACGCATGCTCAGATCACATTACAAGACCAAAGCTATTGGCTACTAGCCTCTACGGAGTCCCGTCGGACGCAACGAACGTCACCACGTTCAGAATGATCGGATTTTCCGTCAACTTTGTCCAACCGTGTGTATGCAACACCAGTGTCGGACAAAATCCGTCAGAAATAATTCGACGGATTTTGTGGTCGGAATTTTTTCCGACCGTGTGTACGGGGCATAAGAAGAGGTGGGTCTTGAGTTTTTTCCTGAAGGCCTGATGGTTTTCTTCCATGCAGATGTAGGTTGGTAGAGCGTTCCATAGCCGTGGTCCTTGGACAGCGAATCTCCATTCCCCCTTTGATTTGTAGCGGGATTTGGGAATGAGAAGGAGGTTTTGATTAGACGATCGAAGACTGCGATTGGGTATGTAGTGTTTTATTTTCTCGAGAAGGTATTGAGGAGCGTCTCCATGGGTACATTTGTGGGTGAGGCAGAGGGTCTTGAATGCGACCCGATTCTTTACGGTTAGCCAATGTAGGCTCCTCAGGGAAGGGGAGATGGATTCCCAGTTTTTTTTTTCCTGTTATCAGCCTTGCCGCCGTATTTTGGATAAGTTGTAAGCGCACAAGTTGATATTGGGGTAATCCTATGTAAAGGGAGTTTGCGTAGTCAAGTCGAGAATTAATGATTGTTCCAACTACCACTGCTTTGTCCTCCTTTGGAATGAAGGGGATGAGTCTGCGGAGCAGGCGGAGCAGATGGTGAGAACCACTGACTACTAATCCTATTTGTGCATCCATTGACATTTCTGAGTCAAAAATGACTCCGAGACTCTTGGCCTTGGTCCTTGGGGAGATGGTCTGTCCAAAGATGGTGGGTGGTGTCCAAGGGATCTTGGTTCGGGAGTTTTGGTTTGCAGTAGCTGCAGTAGCTGTGGACAGGGCTGGTGCAAGGATTTTTGACATTCTAGGCTAAACCTAATTTTGCCGCCCCCCATTGGCTCCACCCCTGACTCCACCCCCTTTGCCCTGCTCATGTGACAGAAGTTGCCACTATACAGGAAGCATCGGCTCTGCTTCCTCTAGCGCTGGCTCCAGTGCTTCGCTGCGCCTCTAATTACACTACCGGTCGGACTGAGTTAGTTACATGCTGCAGCCTGCAGAACATGCAGACGCGGAGGGAAACCAGCGACCGGGCGCTCCTAGGCAGCAGTGGCTGCCTAGTTTGCCTAGTGGTAGCACCGGCCCTGGCTGTGGAAGTGCAGTAGCTGTAGATCTGAGGGGGGACATGCAAGGAAAATAAAAAAAAACAGCATTTTAGCTTGCACATGATTGGATAATAAAATCAGCAGAGCTTCCCCTCATTTCAGATCTACCCCTCAGATTTACAACGACTGCACTTCCCAGTGCACTTTTAGTGAAATTTCAAGTGCACTTGTAGTTTGCACTTGTAGTGCAAAGTGGATTTGCCTTTTCGTAAATAACCCCCTATTGTGTATTGATCACCTGCCAATGAGCAAAATAACAATGGAGAGATCTCTGCACTGAACAGTAAGGTAAAAGTATATAATGTATCAGTGTGATGAGTATATAATGTATCAGTGTGATGAGTTGTATCAGTGTGATGAGTATACAATGTATCAGTGTGGAAATGTTCTGTCCTGAGCTCAGGAATGGAAATAAATGGTAACATTTCCCCAGAAGGAGATGGTTCTGTGAATGGAAGCACACTAGAATGCTTTCATAGTTTTTCTCTGGTGCAGTGTAATGCCGCGTACACACGATTGGAATTCTCGTCGGAAAAAACTCTGACGGTTTTTCCGACGGAATTCCGAGAGAATTCCGCTCAAGCTGTGTTGCGTACACACGATCACACCAAATTCCGACGGTCAATAACACAGCGGCATAAAACACTTTCGACAGCACTATAAAAGGGAAGTTTAATGCTTCTGAGCATGCGTCGGAATTTTGCGTGTCGGAATTGCATAGACACGATCGGAAAATCCGATAGAAAGGTTTTCCGTCTGAAAAATTGAGAACAGGTTCTCAATTCAAAGTCCGTTGGAAATTCCGACAGAAAAAGTCCGTTGGGCATACACACGGTCGGAAAATACGATGAAAAGCTCCCATCGGACTGTTTCCATCGGAAATTCCGACCGTGTGTACGCCGCATTAGGCCCCTTTCACACAGGCGCATCTCCGCTGTGGAGACAGACAGTCCCGCTCTCCTCTATGGGGAAATCGGATGGAAACAGACCGCCTGTCCGTTTTCATATGATCCGCCAGACGGATGTAAAATAGGACCACCATCCGTCTGGATTTTGCGGGGTCGGATAGCGGCGGATGTCAGCAGACATATCACAGCTGACATTGGCCGCTCCATAGGGCTGAATGGAGGGTCCGATCAGGTCTGTCTGAAAAACTGACCGGCGGACCTGATCGGATAGCCAATATGAAAGGGGGCCTAAGGGCCGCTGATAAGGCAGTACAGCCAGCCTATCTGTACCGAGCCCAGGAACCATCAGTTCAAAAGGGGGGCCCAAGCATCTGCCGAGCAGGAGGGATGGCTGTACTGCCTTGTGACTCTTGTGGACTCTTGTGGACCCCCCTGCAGTGTTGCCAGCTTTCTCCCACTGCCTGCACTGCAAGGGGGATGCTTTCCTGGGTGACCCCCTCCCCAGCAGCACTGCTGGCTTCCCTCATGTATTCTTCCACCGGCAGCTGCTGAGGGCACATAGGGTCATCGTTTCAGGATGGAGAGCTGGGGGTGGTAAATATGTTCTATTTAATGGCCCTTTCCTGAATGAACACAGCGAGGGATCGGTACTGATCACTCTTGTGTCCACCCTTCACTGAAGCATAGTAAACTATGTTTACTATGCTTTAGTCTGTAAATGAACAGGAAGCCTCAGAGTGCTTGCTATTCATTCATCTCCAGTGCAGCTGAGGCTGCAGAGAAAGGGACTGATGGGGCCAGTGGCAAGGGGTGCTCAAATTTTTTTTTAGGGGGGTGCAAACATACTGAAAAATGACCCTATAAACAAAAAAAAAAAAAAGACTGACAATGTTGAAAAAAAAAAACTATATTTTTTATATTCTGCTAAGAAAAAAATGTCTTCATAAATTTAGGCAAATATGTATTCTGCTACAAGTTTTTGGTAAACAAAATCCCAATCAATGTATATTGATTGGTTTGCGCAAAAGTAAATGAAATTTTTTTTTTAATTGAAATTACATTTAAAATAAAAATATTAATTAATTAATTAACTAATACATTTTAAAACATTTTATTTGATTATTGTATTATCTGGGGTGATCAAAGGGTTAAATGTGTACCTAGCCAGTGTTTATGTGTACATTGTGTGGTGCTTTTAGTAGGGGAAGTAATTGATTTCATTCCCTGCTTTGCAGGAAAAGTAAATCCATTACTTCCCCACAGTACAGGGCTCTGCTTTGTTTACATAGGCAGAGCTCTGCCCTGTGTGTGTGTTCCGGACGATCGGCGGGTGCCGGCGGTAATCTATTGGCTGGCACCGTGATCGGCATCTGCTGTAAAAAAAATCACAGCAGAGCCACGTCGTTGGCGGTGCGTGCGCCGCCTACCCAGAAGTTCCAGATCACGTAGTACGTACATGATCTAGCGCAGCAGAGTGGCCTTGCTGCTGTATATCTATGTTATATGGTCAATATGTTAAAGCTGATTTCTGGGGAAAGTAAAAGTCCTCCCTTGTGTCGGGGGTTGCGTCTGCACTGCAACGGTTAAATGCTCATTTAGGTCCAGGAGACGGGTAAAGCCGTTTTACTTGTCTGATCCTTCGCTCCTGCAGGCTCCTCAGTGCTGCAACATTGGTTCCTGCAGCCTCTTCTCCCCTATGCTCAATTAGTCATCAAGAGCAATGCAGAGCCCATAGCCCTGCATTGGATGTGAGGACATGGAGGGACAGACAGTCCACTGCCAGAATAGAGGGGAGAAGAGGAGAGTGTCCTCTACCAGGGACCAGAGGGAGAAGAGGAGAGCGCTCTCTGCCAGGGCGAGAAGAGGAAAGTGTCCTCTGCCAGGGGGAGAAGAGGAGAGTGTCCTCTGCCAGGGGGAGAAGAGGAGAGTGTCGTATGCCAGGGGGGTGAAGAGCAGAGTTTCCTCTGCCAGGGGGAGAAGAGGAGAGTTTCCTCTGCCAGGGGGAGAAGAGGAGAGTGTCCTCTGCCAGGGAGAGAAGAGGAGAGTGCCCTCTGCCAGGGAGAGAAGAGGAGAGTGCCCTCTACCAGGGACCAGGGGGAGAAGAGGAGAGCGCTCTCTGCCATGGGGAGAAGAGGAGAGTGTCCTCTGCTGGGGGGAGAAGAGGAGAGTGCCCTCTGCCAGGGAGAGAAGAGGAGAGTGCCCTCTACCAGGGACCAGGGGGAGAAGAGGAGAGTGCCCTCTGCCAGGGCGAGAAGAGGAGAGTGTCCTCTGCTAGGGGGAGAAGAGGAGAGTGTCCTCTACCAGGGACCAGGGGGAGAAGAGGAGAGCGCTCTCTGCCAGGGCGAGAAGAGGAGAGTGTCCTCTGCCAGGGGGAGAAGAGGAGAGTGTCCTCTGCCAGGGGGAGAAGAGGAGAGTGTCCTCTGCCAGGGGGGTGAAGAGCAGAGTTTCCTCTGCCAGGGGGAGAAGAAGAGAGTTTCCTCTGCCAGGGGGAGTAGAGGAGAGTGTCCTCTGCCAGGGAGAGAAGAGGAGAGGGCCCTCTGCCAGGGGGAGAATAGGAGAGTGTCCTCTGCCATGGGGAGAAGAGGAGAGTGCCCTCTGCTGGGGGGGGGGGGGTTAGACGAGAACACCAATTGCTGGGGCAGTGGAGGATCCGATCCGGTAAATACAGGGCCAGGACAAGGGGTGGGCATGAGGGGCGGCTGCCCTGGGTACTGTGGTATCATCTGAGGTGGGGGGCACTGTGTTGGAAGAGGGACTTTGGGGGGGCAGCAGGGGGTAAAAATTGTTCTAAGAGGGGAAATTTGGAGTATGTGCTAGGAGTGGTGATTTAAGAGAATCTGTTTTAAGAGGGGGGATGGGAAAGAGGATTTGTGCTAGAAGGGGGGATTAGAGAACTTTTGTGCTAGAAGAGGTGATATGGTAGAGAGGGGGGGGGGGTGGAATTGTGCTAGTAGGGATGATTGAGGGGGTATTTGAGCTAGGAGAGGAAATGTGGTGCTTTGAGCAGGGATTGGGGGGGATTTGTACTGGGAGAGGGGACTTCTGCGGAGGGGGGGGGGATTTGTACTGGGTGGAGGGGGAATTTATGCCTTTTTGCCGATTATGCAGATTAGTGCTCAGTTTTCAGCACTTGGGGGCACATAATGCTCATGCATCTTTTGGGGGGAGGGCGCATTTTGACATACGCCCTGGGCTCTAGGTGACCTTGTCCCGGTGTTTTGCCAAAAACTGTCCCCCCGTCAGATAGTGTCCGCCCCGTACGGTGCAGGCGCAGCCGTTGCGCAGTACGGAGGACAAGGAGACTCCGAATGTCTCCGAAGATGAACGGCGCCTGCTCACTTGCTAGTACCTCCTGCCCTGAGTGCAGGTTAAAGCCCCACCATGCAAGTGGACATACGGTAGATTACTTAGTAACAGGGCCCCTCGCAGGCTCGCTTCGCTCGCCACGCTTCGCTTGCCACGCTTCGCTCGCCACGCTTCGCTTGCCACGCTTCGCTTGCCACGCTTCGCTCGCCACGCTTCGCTCGCCACGCTTCGGGCACAGCCTCGCTTCGCTCAGCAATTTTTTATTTTGACTCTATGTCCACTTGGATGGTGGGGCTTGAACCTGGACTCAGTGCGCAGGCGCCGTTCATCTTCGGAGACTTTGGGCGTCTCCTTGTCCTCCGTACTGTGCAAGTGCAGTACAGGGGACACTATCCGACGGGGGACAGTATTCGACACAACACCGGCACAGGTAAGTAGAACTGCTTTTCCCCTCTCCTAGACCTAAATTAGCATTTAACCCTTGCAGTAAGGGAGGAGCCCCACTACAGGGGGGGGGGGGGGGGGACATTTACTCCCAGTGTTGTCATAGAAATATTTAATCTCTGAGGTCATTTTAAACATTTACCCAACTCATCAAAGAGGGAGACCATGGGGGTTATGCACTAAAGAAGCAGCGCATGTTCACTCTGCAAACTTGTGGTGACAGCCATCCAATAACCTGTCTGTAAAGATCGTGTTTCTTTTTTTCCTCTTTCATGCATACTCTCTTCAGTGAACGCAGCTTCACTACATTCACTGGAAATTGACTTTGCAAAGAGAAGAATCATTGCTGGGTAATCCATACTTGGCTATAAGATCCGAGATCATCACAGGGACACGGCTCGCTATGGGCGATCAATGGATTGTTGTTTTTTGTAAGTCGACCAAATAAACTTCACAATATCCGGTTCAATATTATATATACAGGCGCATCTCATAAAATTAGAATATCATCAAAAAGGTAATTTATTTCAGTAATTCGATTCAAAAAGTGAAACTCATCTATTATATATAGATGCGTCATACATATTTCAAGCATTTCTTTCTTTTAATTTTGATGATTGTGGCTTACAGCTCCTGAAAACCTATAAATTCAATATCTCAGAAAATTAGAATATTACATAAGACCAATACAAAAAAAAAAAAAAAGATTTTTAATTCAGAAATGTTGGCTTAGTGAAAAGTATCGATGGAAGACCAGAAGAAAGAAGATGAAAGAAGAAGAAATTAATAAAGGACCAGCTCTTGTGTTTTTTAACCTTTTTGTCACTTTTTTTGTGAAATGGTAGGGGTACATTTGTACCCCATTACCAATTCATACAGGGGGGGGGGGGCGGGATCTGGGGGTCCCCTTGTTAAAGGGGCTTTCAGATTCCGATAAGCCCCCCCCCCCCCCGCAGACCCCCACAACCACCGGGCAAGGGTTGTGGGGATCAGGCCCTTTCTCCCCATCAACATGGGGACAAGGTGATTTGAGGGGCTACCTCAAAGCACCCTCCCAATGTTGAGGGCATGTGGCCTGGTACGGTTCAGGAGGGGGGGCTGCTCTCTCGTCCCCCCTCTTTTCCTGCGGCCTGCCAGGTTGCGTGCTCTGATAAGGATCTGGTATGGGTTTTTGGGGGGACCCCACACCATTTTTATTTATTTTGGTGCGGTGTTCCCCTTAAAATCCATACCAGACCTGAAGGGTCTGGTATGGATTTTGAGGGGGACCCCCACGCCATTTTTTTTAAATTTTGGTGCAGAGTTCCCCTTAATATCCATACCAGACCTGAAGGGCCTCGTATGGAATTTAGGGGGACCATGCATTTTTTTTTTTTTTGCTTCGGGGTTCCCCTGTGGGGAAATTCCATGCCGTTTTTATCAATAAACTGTTATGTGTATTGTCGGAACGACAATTCATTATAGCCACGAGTAGTTTTAAATTATTTTTTTTTCCTTTAGAAATGTCATTTTGCTGTCAGACTGTTTTAAACACGGGAAACATGCGCCACTTTACATGCATACTATAGACACCCCCCCCAGGTACGGAATTTAAAGGAATATTACACTTTTAATGTTTCACTTTAAGCATTATTAAAATCACTGCTCCCGAAAAAAAAGACGTTTTTAAAAAAAAATTTGCATTGATACATGTCCCCTGGGGCAGGACCCGGGTCCCCAAACACTTTTTATGACAATAACTTGCATATAAGCCTTTAAAATTAGCACTTTTGATTATTCATGTTCATGTCCCATAGATTTTATCGGCGTGTTCGAACTAATTTTTTGCCTGTTCGCATGTTCTGGTGCAAACCAAACTGGGGGGTGTTCAGCTCATCCCTACTGTACATGGACATACTTTTCACTAAGCCAACATTTCTGTATTACAAATCCTTTTTTTTTGTATTGGTCGTAACATTCTAATTTTCTGAGATACTGAATTTTGGGTTGTCTCTAGCTGTAAGCCATAATCATCAAAATAAAAAAAGAGATGCCTAAAATATGTCACTATTCTGTGTGTAACGCATCTATATAAAATATATGAGTTTCACTTTTTGAATTGAATTACTGAAATAAATTAACTTTTTGATGATATTCTAATTTCATGCACCTGTATATATCATGAAAATAAGAAAAGGAAACATTTATTTCTGAATCATTCACAAAAGCACGTTTCTAAAATTGTTACATTATATTCGATACATTTTCGTTTTTAAAGATTTGTGGAAGAAATAACTGAAAGTAAACAATTTACATGTCATGAGCAAGTGCATGTTTCTTTTTTGTTTGGTTTATATGACACAAAACAAAAACAAATTAAAATAAATTATTTTAATTGTTATTCATTTATATCTAGCATGAGAACTAGTTGAATTAAATATACTCATGCCTATAATAAAATAATATGATATAATAAATGCCAAAATTCGTTTTTGTATTTAAGAGATTTCTAAAGTATGAAAAAAAATTGTCTTCTACTCTTCTTCTATTCTTCCCTTGTATTCTTCTTCTCTTCTCTTGTTATTGTATTTTCTTCTTCTTCTCTTCTTCTATTCTTCCCTTCTATTCTTCTTCTCTTCTATTGTTCTTTTATTTTCTTCTCTTCTCTTGTTCTTGTCTTTTCCTCTTTTTCTTCTATTGTTCCCTTCTTCTTTTCTTCTTCTATTCTTCTTCTTCTTCTTCTTCTTTTCTTTTTCTTCTATTGTTCCCTTTTTCTCTTCTCCTGTTCATCTCTTCTCTTCCTCTTCCTCTTCCCTTCTTCTCTTCTCTTCTCTTCCTCTTCCCTTTCTCTTCTCTTCCTCTTCCCTTTCTCTTCTCTCTCCTTTCCTTTATCCGCTTGTAGTTTGCATGTTCTCCCTTTGCATGCATACATTTTCTTCCTAGTACTCCCTATTCCTCCCACATTCCACAGACATGCTGGTAGGTCAATTGGCTCCTGTTTAGATTACTTACATTATATCTTAGATTATATTGTTATTATTATGTTATATTATATTATATCACATTATATTATTTATTTAAAAAAATACATTATATTATATTATTATTTTATTTTGCATTATATATAATATTACATTATATTATATCACAATTATTTATAAAAACAAATTATATTAAATTACATTATATTATATTATATTCATAGGTTAAATTTAATTTACATTATACTATCTTAGATTAGATTATTAATTTATATTATATTATTTTAAATCACATTATATTATTTATATAAAATTATATTACATGATATATTATTTTACATTACATTGTATATTATATCACATTATATTATATTTATAGGTAAAACTTAACTTATATATATTATTTTAGATTATATCATTACCCCATCAAATCATTCCCTGCATCTATTGCCTTTTGTACCACCACCCCCTTCCTTTAGAATGTAAGCTCTACCAGCCGGGCCATCCTGTACCCTTTGTATTGAACTGTACTGTAATTGTGCTGTCCCCCCTATACATTGTGCTGTGTAAACTGTTGGCACTATAAATCGTGAATAATAATATTATATTATATTACATTATATATTATATTATACTATATTATATTTATAGGTAGAACCAAACTTACATTATATTATCTTAGATATTATCTCTTCTCCTGTTCATCTCTTCTCTTCCTCTTCCCTTCTTCTCTTCCTCTTCCCTTCTTCTCTTCTCTTCCTCTTCCCTTCGTCTCTTCTCTTCCTCTTCCCTTTCTCTTCCTCTTCCCTTTCTCTTCCTCTTCCCTTCTTCTCTTCTCTTCCTCTTCCCTTTCTCTTCTCTTCCTCTTCCCTTCTTCTCTTCTCTTCTCTTCCTCTTCGCTTCTTCTCTTCTCTTCCTCTTCCCTTCTTCTCTTCTCTTCCTCTTCCCTTTCTCTTCTCTTTCTCTTCCCTTGCTCTTCTCTTCCTCTTCCCTTCTTCTCTTCCTCTTCCCTTCTTCTCTTTCTCTTCCCTTTCTCTTCTCTTCCTCTTCCCTTTCTCTTCTCTTCCTCTTTCCTTCTTCTCTTCCTCTACCCTTCTTCTCTTCCTCTTCCCTTTCTCTTCTCTTCCTCTTCCCTTCTTCTCTTCTCTTCCTCTTCCCTTTCTCTTCTCTTCCTCTTTCCTTCTTCTCTTCTCTTCCTCTTCCTTTCTCTTCTCTTCCTCTTCCCTTCTTCTCTTCCTCTTCCCTTTCTCTTCTCTTCCTCTTCCCTTTCTCTTCCTCTTCCCTTTCCCTTCTCTCCCTCTTCCCTTCTTCTCTTCCTTCTTCTCTCTCTTCCTCTTCCCTTCTTCTCTTCCTCTTCTCTTACTCTTCCCTTTCTCTTCTCTTCCTCTTCCCTTTCTCTTCTCTCTCCTTTCCTTTATCTGCTTGTAGTTTGCATCTTCTCCCTTTGCCTGCATACAATTTCTCCTAGTACTCCCTATGCCTCCCACAGACATGCTGGTAGGTCAATTGGTTAGATTGGCCCTAGATTGTGAGTTGTGGCCCTTAGATTGTAAGCTCTTTGAGGACAGGGACTGATGTGAATGTACAATCTGTGACTTGTTGTGAAACCTGCCAGCATTGTATAAATATCTGGAATAAATAAAGTTAAAAAAAGGGGCAAAAAAAGCAAATGTTCAAATGAACCAATCATATTCTGTGCTGATGAACTCTTGCGTCTGATTGGTTCCTGTGGACAGCTCCCATGACTTGTACTACCCAATCTCTATTGTTACTGTAGAAGAATGATTTTTGGTAGAATTGTGTGTCCCCCAATCAGATTATCTGATAAGTAAAACCACAAATCATCTGCTGCTACAGAATTCCAGTAATTGTAGAAGATCCTGAGTGTCCCATGTGATCTCCCAGTACCCTGTATACAGCTATATACTCTGACCACCCAGAGGGGTGGGGGGGGGGAGGGCTTAATGGATGGAATTCCTGATTCTGGGGGGTGAATACAGATCCTGATCATTGCTCTCAGCCAGGCTGTCCTCCCCATATCAGGTCTCATCAGTGTCCACTTCATCCAACACTCTCTCTGCTTTGCATTGGTTTTACTTTTAAATCTCATAACAGCAGAATTGAGGTAAAAATATTCCCATTTGCATCAATTTACCTAAAAGTCCAGAGATCCCCCCCCCCCCCCCCCCCCCATATGCAGCTTTCCTGTATGATGTGATTACAGATCCTGCAAAGGTGATGGTGTGAGATATACACTGCTGAGATATAAATGCTGAGATATAAACTGCTGAGATATAAACTGCTGAGATATAAATGCTGAGATATAAACTGAGATATAAACTGCTGAGCTATAAACTGAGATATAAACTGAGATATAAACTGAGATATAAACTGAGATATAAATGCTGAGATATAAACTGCTGAGATATAAACTGCTGAGATATAACTGCTGAGATA
Source organism: Lithobates sylvaticus (assembly GCA_028564925.1). Lineage (NCBI taxonomy): Eukaryota > Metazoa > Chordata > Amphibia > Anura > Ranidae > Lithobates > Lithobates sylvaticus. The sequence continues at coordinate 16,866,745 of CM053036.1, read as the reverse complement.
TAAATGCTGAGATATAAACTGAGATATAAATGCTGAGATATAAACTGCTGAGATATAACTGCTGAGATATAAACTGCTGAGCTATAAACTGAGATATAAACTGAGATATAAACTGCTGAGATATAACTGATGAGATATAAACTGAGATATAACTGCTGAGATATAAACTGAGATATAAATGCTGAGATATAAACTGCTGAGATATAAACTGCTGAGATATAAACTGCTGAGATATAAACTGCTGAGATATAAATGCTGAGATATAACTGCTGAGATATAAATGCTGAGATATAAATGCTGAGATATAACTGCTGAGATATAACTGCTGAGATATAAATGCTGAGATATAAATGCTGAGATATAAATGCTGAGATATAAACTGCTGAGATATAACTGCTGAGATATAAACTGCTGAGATATAAACTGAGATATAAACTGAGATATAAACTGCTGAGATATAAACTGCTGAGATATAAACTGAGATATAAATGCTGAGATATAAACTGCTGAGATATAAACTGCTGAGATATAAATGCTGAGATATAAACTGAGATATAAACTGCTGAGCTATAAACTGAGATATAAACTGAGATATAAATGCTGAGATATAAATGCTGAGATATAAACTGCTGAGATATAAACTGCTGAGATATAACTGCTGAGATATAAACTGCTGAGCTATAAACTGAGATATAAACTGAGATATAAACTGCTGAGATATAACTGCTGAGATATAAACTGAGATATAACTGCTGAGATATAAACTGAGATATAAATGCTGAGATATAAACTGCTGAGATATAAACTGCTGAGATATAAACTGCTGAGATATAAATGCTGAGATATAAACTGCTGAGATATAAATGCTGAGATATAAATGCTGAGATATAAATGCTGAGATATAACTGCTGAGATATAACTGCTGAGATATAAACTGCTGAGATATAAACTGCTGAGATATAAATGCTGAGATATAACTGCTGAGATATAACTGCTGAGATATAAACTGCTGAGATATAAATGCTGAGATATAAATGCTGAGATATAAATGCTGAGATATAACTGCTGAGATATAAATGCTGAGATATAACTGCTGAGATATAAATGCTGAGATATAACTGCTGAGATATAAACTGCTGAGATATAAACTGCTGAGATATAACTGCTGAGATAAAACTGCTGAGATATAAATGCTGAGATATAAATGCTGAGATATAAACTGCTGAGATATAACTGCTGAGATATAAACTGCTGAGATATAACTGCTGAGATATAAACTGCTGAGATATAACTGCTGAGATATAACTGCTGAGATATAAATGCTGAGATATAACTGCTGGGATTATAAACTGCTGAGATAAAATCCTCCATATTTCCTGTCACAGCAGAGAGATCGCTGATAGTCTGATGTAAAAAGCTGGTAACAGAGGAGGATGGGAGTTGTAGTTCAACAGCTAGATAATGTCATTCCCATATTGTGTATGGGGGGAGAGGAGCCGAACCAACCAATCAGAATGTAGAGCCAGTGAACACAGAAAGAACACAAAGATCATTTGAACGTCCAATCATGGAGAAAAACGATAATATCGATATCCAATCATTAGAGAGGAATCCACATGATCGGACGATGGAAGCCGATCTTCACTTTATTCTGGGGGAACAATTCCGAAATCAACTCCAGATATTCACATGGAAAACCAGCGATAATCCTACAATCCCAGCATAGGCTGGATCCACTTATGTATACTATATATGTTTTTTTATTATTATATATTAGATTTCATTATATTATATTAAATGTCATTATTTTACTTTATATTAGATTACATTATATTATATTACTTATACTATATTGTAACATCTTATCTCATTACATTATATTATATTTCTTTACATTACATAGTTACATAGTTAGTTAGGTTGAAAAAAAGACACATGTCCATCCAGTTCAACCACATATTACTAAATTACATTATATAATATAATATTATATTACATCACAGTATACTTTAATATGTTTCAGTAACTTACATTATATCTTAGATTTTATTGTTATTATTATATTATATTATATCACATTATATTATTTATAAAAAATATACATTATATTATTATTTTATATTGCATTATATATAATATTACATTATATCACATAATATTATTTATTAAAAAAATGATATTACATTACATTATATTATATTATATTCATAGGTTAAATTTAATTTACATTATACTATCTTAGATTAGATTATTAATTTATATTATATTATTTTATATCACATTATATTATTTATATAAAATGATATTACATGATATTATATTATTTTACATTACATTGTATATCATATCACATTATATTATATTTATAGGTAAAACTTAACGTATTTATATTATTTTAGATTATATCACTACCCCATCAAATCATTCCCTGCATCTATTGCCATTTGTACCACCACCCCCTCCCTTTAGAATGTATGCTTTACCATCCGGGCCCTCCTGTACCTTTTGTATTGCGCTTTGTAAACTGTTGACCCTATAAATCGTGAATAATAATAATAATAATATTATATTATATTACATTATATTTTATATTATACTATATTATATTTATAGGTAGAAACTAACTTACATTATATTATCTTAGATTATATTATTATTTTGTATTATATTATTTTATATCACATTATATTATTCATATACAATTCTAATACATGATATTTTTATTTTATATTACATTATATCACCTTATATTATATTAAATTTATAGGTAAAACGTAACTTACATTATATTATCTTAGATTATATTTTTATATTATATTTTATATCATATTATATAATTTGTTTTTATAAAATTATATTACATTATTTTATTATTTTTTTATTATTATTACATTATATTATATTATTATATTATAGTACAAAAAAAATTTTTACGTTTCAATAACTTACATTATATTATCTTAGATTATATTTTTATTTTATATTTTATTTTATATCATATTATATTATTTTTTTACAAAATTCTATTACATTATATTATATTATTATATTATAGTACAATATATATTATTACGTTTCAATAACTTACATTATATTATCTTAGATGATATTATTATTTCATATTATATTATTTTACATTACATTATTTATTTAAAAATATATTACCTTATATTATTATTTTATATTACATTATATATTATATTATATCATTTTTTTTAATTATGTTTCATTAACTTATATTATATCACATCTATATTGTCATTTCCCTCCATGGATAGATGTTGTAATTGTGTTTTTGTAGATTGTCGCCCGATGGATGAAAACGATCTTTGATTTTGTCGCACAGTCCTGGTGGAATCCATGGCCGATCATGGCAGCTCCGCACCGATTAATATCGTTAGGAGGAGATCTCTGGTAGATCGCACCAGGAGGAGGGCGATGTCACCCCACACTGGAAGGAATGAATTGCCGGTATGTCGCCTCCTTCATACATCCCGATATCGGGAATACTAGGAATGCCATAACTGCAATTATATAACAGAAAAGGAGATCGGGTGTATGGAGGAATCGGTCACTGACAACACAATCCGGATTGAACGATACTTTCTGGGAGGTTGAGACTGTTCGATGCGGACCGATAAATTACTTTCTATCCGGACTGTCTCCATTATTATTTAGTCATTCTGATTATTTTATTTAAAAAAAAATAATCAACTAATTAATTAATAATCGGAATCGCCTCGTTTAACCCCCAAAAGGCCCCAACCCCCATAGAATAGAATATCGGGAGATATATTATCTATAAATACAGATCGATGAATTCCCGATAATCCCTCTTCAGTTTTATTTAGTGAACGACCAATCAGCGATCTCCTCCGATCTGTTATGTAACATATCAACAATACATAAATAATAAAAGTCAGTGAAAGTCGAGGAGCCGCTATACAAAGATGGGGGATCGGGAATATCGGATTGTAAATCGATCAACAATGAAGGAAAAAGATCGTAAATTGAAGAATAATTTTTTACTTCGGACTACAAAGCCAGAAATCAGTCATCTGTCTAATAAATTACAATGTATGGGGCGATCGGTCCGATATTTACAATAAGTGCACCGAGATCTGCAGGGGAAATCCAGCAGATTGTTCACAGTCACAACACACAGCACAATGCTGATACTACAACCTGATCAGTACAAGGCAGGCACTGGGACCAGTATAGACCAGTCTGTACTTCATCCTGCCCAGTATAAGGTGGGCACTGCTAGTATAGATCGATCAGTTTGTACTTCATCCTGACCAGTACTAGGCAGGCTCTGGGACCAGTATAGACCAGTTTGTACTTCATCCAGCCCAGTAGAAGGCTGGCACTGGGACCAGTATAGACCAGTCTGTACTTCATCCTTCCCAGTACAAGATGGGCACTGCCAGTATAGATCAGTCTGTACTTCATCCTGCCCAGTGCTAGGCAGGCTCTGGGACCAGTATAGACCAGTCTGTACTTGTCATGCCCAGTACAAGGCTGGCACTGGGACCAGTCTGTACTTCATCCTGTCCAGTACATGGCTGGCACTGGGACCAGTATAGATCAGCCTGCACTCCATCCTGCCAGTACTAGGCAGGCTCTGGGACCAGTATAGACCAGTCCGTACTTCATCCTGCCCAGTACAAGGCTGGCACTGGAGCCAGTATAGATCAGTCTATACTCCATCCTGCCCAGTACTAGGCAGGCTCTGTACTCCAGACTGCTCAATACAAGCTAGGCACTGTAACCCAGTATAGACCAGTCTGTATTCCATCCTACCAGTAATAGGCAGACACTGGGACCCAGTATAGACCAGTCTGTACTCCATCCTACTAGTAATAGGCAGACACTGGGACCCAGTATAGACCAGTCTGTACTCCATCCTACCAGTAATAGGTAGACACTGGGACTCAGTATAGACCAGTCTGTACTCCCTGCCCAGTACAAGGCAGGCACTGGGTTTTATTATAGACCAGGCTGTACTCTATCCTGCCCAGTATGAGGCAAGCACTGGGATCCAGTAAAGATCAGTCTGTACTCCATCATTTTAGACCAGTCTGTACTCCATCTTGCCCAGTAAGAAGCAGGCACTGGGATCCAGTATAGATCAGTCTGTACTCCACCATTATAGACCAGTCTGTACACCATCTTGCCCAGTAGGAGGCAGGCACTGGGATCCAGTATAGATCAGTCTGTACTCCACCATTATAGACCAGTCTGTACTCCATCCTGCCCAGTAGGAGGCATGCATTGGGATCCAGCATAGATCAGTCTGTACGCCTCTATTATAGACCAGTCTGTACTCCATCCTGCCCAGTACATGGCAGGCACTGGGAACAATTATAGATCAGTCCTGTACTCCCTCCTGCCCAGTACAAGGCCGGCACTGGGAGCCAGTATAGATTAGTCTGTACTCCTCTTGCCCAGTACAAAGCAGGCACTGGGACCCAGTATAGATCAGTCTGTATTCCTCCATTATAGACCAGTCTGTAGTCCACCCTGCCCAGTATAAGGCAGGCACTGATACCCAGTATAGATTAGTCTGTACTACTCATGCCCAGTACAAAGCAGGCACTGGGACCCAGTATAGATCAGTCTTTACTACTCCATTATAGGCCAGTCTGTACTTCAACCTGCCCAGTACAATGCAGGCACTGGGACCCAGTATAGATCAGTCTGTACAAGGCAAGCACTGGGACTATATCAGGTCCATCCACTCTACACATAAAGAGATACTTAAGTCAGAAGCATAGAGAATTGTTTCACTGGCTTGTGGTGTTCCCAGGTGTTCCCAGCACATTGATGGGCACAGGGTTCTTGTCTTTGGTCTCAGCTCTATTGAGGATGACCCCTCCTTCCTCAGGGGAATATTTTAGGGTAGCACACGGAGTCACCCCCACATATACTGGGGGGGACATAAGTACTGAGAAGGAACTATTTGCTGCCACTTCTATCTGAGGCCAGCAGGTAGGTGCCCAGTATGGAGGGAGGAAGAGGAATGATGGCCAGAGTTCTTCTCACCCCCTTCAGCTTGAGTCAGAGGCAATGGGTTCCATGCTGAGGGCTAGATGTGGGGGGACCAGGCGGGTATCCGGTACAGGAGTGGGTAATACTGGTAGGCCTGGTATAGTGACAGCAGAGAGGGGCACAGGAACTCCTCTGGGCAGTATTGTTTCTGGTTATCCTTCACCAGGACCCTCACTGCCACCTGCCTGGCCGGGGCCTCCTGGGCTTTGCTTGCCTGCTGCTTGGCCATCATCTTCCTCTTGGTCTTGTATCGCCGGTTCTGGAACCAGATCTTAATCTGGGTCTCTGTGAGCTTTAGGGCCGCAGCCAGATCGGCCCTTTCTGGTCCCGAGAGATATCTTTGCAGACTGAACCTTCTCTCCAATTCATAGACCTGAGCATGGGAGAAGGCGGCCCTGGTCCTCTTCTTCCCAGACTTCTCCTCGGCCTTGGGCTCCATGGAATCACCTGGACAGAGAGAACAGATCATCAGTTTCCAGGTCATTGTCCAGTATCACCCATACATTGTACAATCCCAACCAGATCACCAACCATACATTGTACAATCCCAACAAGATCATCAACCATACATTGTACAATCCCAACCAGATCACCAACCATCAGGGCCGCCATCAGGGGGGGACAGCCCATACACATGTAGGGGGCCCAGGCCCCAACCAACGAGTTGTTGCTGCTGTTTAGTAGCAAGTACAACTCATTGGTATGGGCCCCGTCCCCCAAGCCAACAACTTGTTGACTTACTTTATAGTAACAGCCAGGGCTTATTTCTGACAGAACGTTCCAGAACGGTGTTCCAGTACCTCCGCCAGAGACAATACGGGTGAAGCACTCTCTGCATACTATTGCTTTAGTCTCTTTGTTGGATTGGGCTGTCTCTTTGCTTGATGGTGGTGTCTCTTTGCTGGTTTGGGCTGCCTCTTTGATAGATTAGGCTGTCTCTTTTCTGAATACATGGGGATGGCTCTTTGCTGGATAGGGATGTTGCTTTGCTGAATATATAGGGATGTCTCTTTGCTGGATAGGGCTTTCATTTTGCTGGACTGGGATGTCTTTTTGCTGAATATATGGGATGTCTGCTGGATTGGGCCATCTCTTTTCTGAATATATGGGGCTGTTGGATTCTGTGGGATGGCCAGTGGGAGGGCCCTGGGGAATGTTGGTGGTCAGGCCAGGGGGGGGGGGGGGGGGGTCAGGCCTAAAGCTGTGTAAGGGGCCCCACATTTTCTGATGGCTGCCCTGCCATTGTACAGTCCCAACAAGATCACCAACCATACATTGTACAATCCCTACCAGATCACCAAGCATACACTGTACAATCCCTACCAGATCACCAAGCATACACTGTACAGTCACAACAGGATCACCAACCATACATTGTACAATAATAACCGGATCAGCAACTATACATTGTACAATCACAGCCAGATCACCAAGCATACATTGTACAATACCAACCAAATCACCAACCATACATTGTACAATAATAACCAGACCACCAACCATACATTGTACAATCACAGCTAGATCTTCAGTTCTAGATCATGGTCCAATATACCATCATCATCCAGATATTGAGATGTAGATGAGGGTCCAGTGGTACAATATATGGTACAGAACCTGTATGTCCCACAATTATCCCTCATCTCACCGATTCCCCCACCCCCACATATCACATATATATGGCAAGGGATTTGAGATCCATATGTCCATATTTTCCATATGTCCGGATATGTATACTATGGGAGGAGATTTACCAAAACTGGAGCACATCCAATCTGGTACAGCTGTGCATGGGAGCCAATCAGCTTCTCACTCCAGCTTGTTCAAATAATCTTTGACCTGGAAGCTGATTGGCTACCATGCCCAGCACCACCAGATTCTGCACTCTCCAGTTTTAGTAAATCAACTCCACAGTGTCTGTGTAATAAATAAATATATATATATTCCACACATGATCTGATATCTCCCCACCCTGATCCTCAGAAATCATCTCCATTATATATATTATATTTATTTAATCTCTGGAGATTATCAGATTTTCCCTAAAAATAATCATATGATCTATAATCTATTGCTTTCTATTATCTAGCTTAGAATATATAGATAGATGGATAGATAGATAGACAGATTGATATATAGCTAGATAATAGATAGATATATAATAGATAGATTAGATTAGGTAGATAGATAGATAGATAGATAGATAGATAGATAGATAGATAGATAGATAGATAGATAGATAGATAGATAGATTTGATTAGATACTATAGATATATAGATATATTCGATTAGATAGCTAGATAGCTGGATAGATAGATAGATAGATAGATAGATAGATAGATAGATAGATCGATATAATAGATAGATAGTTGGATAGATATATTGGATTAGATAGATAGATAGATAGATAGATAGATAGATAGATAGATAGATAGATAGATACAGAGAACGACTAATGCCAGATATACAGGTAGGTTGGATATATAGAGATATACAGGTAGGTTGGACAGAGATATACAGGTAGGTTGGATATATAGAGATATACAGGTAGGTTGGATATATAGAGATATACAGGTAGGTTGGATATATACAGATATACAGGTAGGTTGGATATATAGAGATATACAGGTAGGTTGGATATATAACGATATACAGGTAGGTTGGATATATACAGATATACAGGTAGGTTGGATAGGGATATACAGGTAGGTTGGATATATAAAGATATACAGGTAGGTTGGATATATAGAGATATAGAGACATACAGGTAGGTTGGATATATACAGATATACAGGTAGGTTGGATAGAGATATACAGGAAGGTTGGATATATACAGATATACAGGTAGGTTGGATATATACAGATATACAGGTAGGTTGGATATATACAGATATAAAGGTAGGTCGGATATATATTATACAGGTAGGTTGGATATATAGAGATATACAGGTAGGTTGGATATATAGAGATATACAGGTAGGTTGGATAGAGATATACAGGTAGGTTGGATATATAGAGATATACAGGTAGGTTGGATATATAGAGATATACAGGTAGGTTGGATAGAGATATACAGGTAGGTTGGATAGAGATATACAGGTAGGTTGGATATATAGAGATATACAGGTAGGTTGGATATATCGAGATATACAGGTAGGTTGGATATATCGAGATATACAGGTAGGTTGGATATATACAGATATGCAGGTAGGTTGGATATATACAGATATACGGGTCGGGTATGTATCTAACTAATACACAGATATGAATTCTAATCAGTAAAATCGATATTTCGGAGTATACAGAAGATATAAACTACAGGGGGGCGTTATACAGACTGACCGATAATTATTAAATAGATACTGAGATGTTTCAATAAAGTAAAAGTAACACAATTTAACCTGAATAAAAGTTTGTAAACAAAATAAATAAATAAATAGATACTGAATATCGGAGAGAATATCGATCTATTCATCATATACAGGGAGAAGTCATTGTATACAATGACGATGTGATCTATAATAAATATCCGATGTATGGATTGTGTGAGATCGTCATCGATTCCATTATTACAGAGAAATACAAATAGAAATGACAGAAGATTATCTATTCAATGTGGAATATTTCTATGATCGATATTTATCAATCAGTCCGCATCGATCACCGTCTATAGAGATGAATATAAATGTGGATGGAGGAGAATATTCCACTGACATCGATCTATAGATCCCGAGGAGGATCTCTATTTTGTACGATCCAATGTATGTAAGGTAAAGATCTATAGTAAAGCTTCACCTCGGCAGATGATCGATTTTTGAGTTGAATATTCACAGAATTTATTGTACGAAGATTTTTATTATTTTAGAAAATCGGCCTCAATGTGATGATTTGTATCAAAGATAATGAAATATGAACTGCATGTGATAGATATTCGGTAGACGGAGATATCGATTATTATTGGAGGAATATTACAGACAGGGAGATGAAGAGATCAATTATAATAATATTCATGAAACATGAACTGCATGAGATAGATATTCATGATAAGGAGTGCAGATGTAGATATATCTATAGAGGGGTGAGGTGTATATAGATATATATAGAGGTTATAGTGAGGTGTGTATATATATAGAGAGAGAGAGAGAGAGAGAGAGAGAGAGGGGTATAGTGAGGTGTATATAGATACATATAGAGGGGTATATTAAGGTATATATATATATATATATATATATATATATATATAGAGGGGTATAGTGAGGTGTATATATATATATATATAGAGAGAGAGAGAGAGAGAGAGGAGAGAGAGAGAGAGAGAGAGAGAGAGAAGTATAGTGAGGTGTATATAGATATATATAGAGGGGTATAGTGAGGTGTATATAGATATATATATATAGTGAGGTGTATATAGATATATATATAGAGGGGTATAGTGAGGTGTATATAGATATATATAGAGGGGTATAGTGAGGTGTATATAGATATATATAGAGGGGTATAATGAGGTATATATAGATATATATATATATATATATATATATATATATATATATATATATATATATATATAGAGGGGTATAGTGAGGTGTATATATATATATATATATATATAATATATATATATATATATATATATAGAGGGGTATAATGAGGTGTATATAGATATATATATAGAGGGGTATAGTGAGGTGTATATAGATATATATAGAGGGGTATAATGAGGTATATATATATATATATAATATATATATATATATATATATATATATATATATATAGAGGGGTATAGTGAGGTGTATATAGATATATATATATATATAGTGAGGTGTATATAGATATATATATAGAGGGGTATAGTGAGGTGTATATAGATATATATAGAGGGGTATAGTGAGGTGTATATATATATATATATATATATATATATATATATATATATATATATAGAGGGGTATAGTGAGGTGTATATAGATATATATATATATATAGTGAGGTGTATATAGATATATATATAGAGGGGTATAATGAGGTGTATATAGATATATATAGAGGGGTATAGTGAGGTGTATATAGATATATATAGAGGGGTATAGTGAGGTGTATATAGATATATATATAGAGGGGTATAGTGAGGTGTATATAGATATATATAGAGGGGTATAGTGAGGTGTATATAGATATATATATATAGAGGGGTATAGTGAGGTGTATATAGATATATATAGAGGGGTATAGTGAGGTGTATATAGATATATATAGAGGGGTATAGTGAGGTGTATATAGATATATATATATATATATATAGAGGGGTATAGTGAGGTGTATATAGAGGATTATAGATGTATACACCGATAATAATTTGATGATCTATAACAGGTGATATCGATGAAGGATAAACCATTTCTATAACTTCGATGCGGAATAAATATAATCGATACTGATCGGCCGTAAATAATAGAACCAAATAGAAATGAAGAAATGAACGATGTTCTCTCCTCTTAGTGAATAGGGGGATGTCGTGTACCGATCAGATTTTCTTCCATGTCATTGGACTATTTGCTCCATGTTAGTAAATTGGCCCCTATGAGAGGTCTATGGGGGCCCCTGGACTCACCCTCGGAGTGTGGCTCCTGGTCAGTGTACCAGTGGGGCCCCTCTGTGTCCTCCTGGGGCCCCCTGTCTGGACTCTGCGGATCGTTCTTGGATGTGTGGCAGTCCTCCTCGCAGTCCGCACAGTCCATGTTCAGGATGTCCCGGATGGTGAATGAAGCGCGAGATCCGCTCCTCTCCGACATTTCACCGCTCGGAGCTCCGATGTACTAAGATGACAGCGAGCAGAGAGTGCGAGAGAGCCCAGCCCCGCCCCCCGCTCTACACTCAGCCAATACGAGGCTGCAGAAGGCACGGGGGCGGGGCTCTCCCCTGCACACCTTTCCCAAATGTCACCCCCAATCACGTGACATGGAGAGGAGAGAGAAGAACACCTGATTTATAAAAGTGTATTCCGGGGAATTCAGAGAAATCTCAGCTTTTCATTACATATCCCCCTCCCATGGGCGTCCGCAGAATTTTTTTTCAGGGGGGGGCATAATTTTAGGGTCACCCATGCACCGCCCCTTTTCGACAATGTCATTATCACATTATTATGGTCAGAGTCTGCAGACGTATTACAGTCCCTAGGATAAGTAATGGATAACGGCCAACAGGCTCTCTTACCAGACCCAGCAAAACTACAGCAGTGATCACTCCGGCTGGACGATCGTTCACTCTGGGTTCCCCGGGGGCGACACTGGTCAGTAGTGTAGCATGTCTGTACCCTGGTAGTGGCTCAGTCTTTCTCTCTCTGGTGGTGCTGGCCAGTGTGGCTCTCTTTCTGGTGGTGCTGGACAGCATGACTCTCTTTTGTGGCCCTGGCAGGCTCTCTCTCTGGCTTCCGCCCAGCACACTCCTCGTCCTGTAGCACTCTCTCCCCTCAGCTTCTTTCCAGGCTGCAGTCTCTCAATCTCTCTCTTGATCGAGCTGTAGCCTCCTCCCTGTGGAAAATGGAGCCGCCAATCTTTTGGGACTACCTGTCCCATGAAGCTTGCCTCTCCTAGTCGCCTTTGATTGGCCCTCAGTTATGGCCAATAGGGAAGGAACGGAGCAGGGCAGGAAGCTGGGTGGGGAACCTGGTGAGAGCCGCCGTCTCTTCTCCCTGACAGGAGAATGGGCGAGCGGGGGAAACCTCTGATAGCCCGCAGCTCGCCATTCTTCCGTCACAGCACCGCCAAGTTCTCTGCTGGACTGAGCAGGGAAAAGAGCCCAAAGTCACACTACACTTGACAGCACCTCAATGGTGTCACCCCACTGGTGGGTGGCACCGTGGTGCGGCTCCTCGATAGAGACACAACTGTGCTGAATTTAAGATCCGATCCCTGATTCCAGGGGGGGGCACTTGACCCCCCTTGCCCCTACCTGCGGACGCCCATGCCCCCTCCCCCTCCCCCTCATCATCATCCTTCCTCATCCTCATTACATATCCCCCTCCCCCTCACACCCTCATCATCATCCTTCCTCATCCTCATTACATATCCCCCTCCCCCTCATCCTCATCATCCTTCCTCATCATCATTACATATCCCCCTCCCCCCTCACATCCTCATCATCATCCTTCCTCATCCTCATTACATATCCCCCTCCCCCTTCTATCCTCATCATCATCATCCTTCCTCATCCTCATTACATATCCCCTCCCCCCCCCTCATCATCATCCTTCCTCATCCCCATTACATATCCCCCTCCCCCCTCACATCCTCATCATCATCCTTCCTCATCCTCATTATATATCCCCCTCCCCCTCATCATCATCCTTCCTCATCCTCATTACATATCCCCTCCCCCCTTCTATCCTCATCATGATCCTTCCTCATCCTCATTACATATCCCCCTCCCCCTCATCATCATCCTTCCTCATCCTCATTACATATCCCCTCCCCCTTCTATCCTCATCATGATCCTTCCTCATCCTCATTACATATCCCCCTCCCCCCTCATCATCATCCTTCCTCATCCTCATTACTTATCCCCTCCCCCCCCTCACATCCTCATCATCATCCTTCCTCATCCTCATTATATATCCCCTCCCCCCCCTCATCATCCTTCCTCATCATCATTACATATCCCCCTCCCCCCTCACATCCTCATCATCATCCTTCCTCATCCTCATTACATACCCCCTCCCCCTTCTATCCTCATCATGATCCTTCCTCATCCTCATTACATATCCCCCTCCCCCCTCACATCCTCCTCATCATCATCCTTCCTCATCCTCATTACATACCCCCTCCCCCTTCTATCCTCATCATGATCCTTCCTCATCCTCATTACATATCCCCCTCCCCCCCCTCACATCCTCATCATCATCCTTCCTCATCCTCATTATATATCCCCCTCCCCCTTCACATCCTCATCATCATCCTTCCTCATCCTCATTACATATCCCCCTCCCCCTCACATCCTCATCATCATCCTTCCTCATCCTCATTACATATCCCCCTCCCCCCTCACATCCTCATCATCATCCTTCCTCATCCTCATTACATATCCCCCTCCCCCCTCACATCCTCATCATCATCCTTCCTCATCCTCATTACATATCCCCCTCCCCCTTCTATCCTCCTCATCATCATCCTTCCTCATCCTCATTATATATCCCCCTCCCCCTTCACATCCTCATCATCATCCTTCCTCATCCTCATTACATATCCCCCTCCCCCCTCACATCCTCATCATCATCCTTCCTCATCCTCATTACATATCCCCCTCCCCCTTCACATCCTCATCATCATCCTTCCTCATCCTCATTACATATCCCCCTCCCCCCCCTCACATCCTCATCATCCTCCTCATCCTCATTACATATCCCCCTCCCCCCTCACATCCTCATCATCATCATCCTTCCTCATCCTCATTACATATCCCCCTCCCCCCTCACATCCTCATCATCATCCTTCCTCATCCTCATTACATATCCCCCTCCCCCTCACATCCTCATCATCATCCTTCCTCATCCTCATTACATATCCCCCTCCCCCCTCACATCCTCATCATCCTTCCTCATCCTCATTACATATCCCCCTCCCCCCTCACATCCTCATCATCATCCTTCCTCATTACATATCCCCCCCCCCCCTCATCATCATCCTTCCTCATCCTCATTACATATCCCCCTCCCCCCTCACATCCTCATCATCATCCTTCCTCATCCTCATTACATATCCCCCTCCCCCCTCACATCCTCATCATCCTTCCTCATCCTCATTACATATCCCCCTCCCCCTCACATCCTCATCATCATCCTTCCTCATCCTCATTACATATCCCCTCCCCCCCCCTCATCATCATCCTTCCTCATCCTCATTACATATCCCCCTCCCCCCTCACATCCTCATCATCATCCTTCCTCATCCTCATTACATATCCCCCCCCCTCATCATCATCCTTCCTCATCCTCATTACATATCCCCCTCCCCCCTCACATCCTCATCATCATCCTTCCTCATCCTCATTACATATCCCCCCCCCCCTCACATCCTCATCATCCTTCCTCATCCTCATTACATATCCCCCTCCCCCCTCACATCCTCATCATCATCCTTCCTCATCCTCATTACATATCCCCTCCCCCTTCTATCCTCATCATCATCATCCTTCCTCATCCTCATTACATATCCCCTCCCCCCCCCTCATCATCATCCTTCCTCATCCTCATTACATATCCCCCTCCCCCCTCACATCCTCATCATCATCCTCATCATCCTCATTACATATCCCCTCCCCCCCCTCATCATCATCCTTCCTCATCCTCATTACATATCCCCCTCCCCCCTCACATCCTCATCATCATCCTCATCATCATCCTTACATATCCCCCTCCCCCTCACATCCTCATCATCATCCTTCCTCATCCTCATTACATATCCCCTCCCCCCTTCTATCCTCATCATCATCATCCTTCCTCATCCTCATTACATATCCCCTCCCCCCCCTCATCATCATCCTTCCTCATCCCCATTACATATCCCCCTCCCCCTCACATCCTCATCATCCTTCCTCATCATCATTACATATCCCCTCCCCCCTTCTATCCTCCTCATCATCATCCTTCCTCATCCTCATTACATATCCCCCTCCCCCTCACATCCTCATCATCATCCTTCCTCATCCTCATTACATATCCCCTCCCCCCTTCTATCCTCCTCATCATCATCCTTCCTCATCCTCATTACATATCCCCCTCCCCCTCACATCCTTATCATCATCCTTCCTCATCCTCATTACATATCCCCCTCCCCCCTCACATCCTCATCATCATCCTTCCTCATCCTCATTACATATCCCCCTCCCCCCTCACATCCTCATCATCATCCTTCCTCATCCTCATTACATATCCCCCCCCCCTCACATCCTCATCATCATCCTTCCTCATCCTCATTACATATCCCCCTCCCCCCTCACATCCTCATCATCATCCTTCCTCATCCTCATTACATATCCCCCCCCCCCCCCCATCATCATCATCCTTCCTCATCCTCATTACATATCCCCCTCACATCCTCATCATCATCCTTCCTCATCCTCATTACATATCCCCCTCCCCCCCCTCATCATCATCCTTCCTCATCCTCATTACATATCCCCCTCCCCCCTCACATCCTCATCATCATCCTTCCTCATCCTCATTACATATCCCCTCCCCCTTCTATCCTCATCATCATCATCCTTCCTCATCCTCATTACATATCCCCCTCCCCCCCCTCATCATCATCCTTCCTCATCCTCATTACATATCCCCCTCCCCCCTCACATCCTCATCATCATCCTCATCATCCTCATTACATATCCCCTCCCCCCCTCATCATCATCCTTCCTCATCCTCATTACATATCCCCCTCCCCCCTCACATCCTCATCATCATCCTCATCATCATCCTCATTACATATCCCCCTCCCCCTCACATCCTCATCATCATCCTTCCTCATCCTCATTACATATCCCCTCCCCCTTCTATCCTCATCATCATCATCATCCTTCCTCATCCTCATTACATATCCCCTCCCCCCCCTCATCATCATCCTTCCTCATCCCCATTACATATCCCCCTCCCCCCTCACATCCTCATCATCCTTCCTCATCATCATTACATATCCCCTCCCCCCTTCTATCCTCCTCATCATCATCCTTCCTCATCCTCATTACATATCCCCCTCCCCCTCACATCCTCATCATCATCCTTCCTCATCCTCATTACATATCCCCCTCCCCCCTCACATCCTCATCATCATCCTTCCTCATCCTCATTACATATCCCCTCCCCCTTCTATCCTCATCATCATCCTTCCTCATCCTCATTTCATATCCCCCTCCCCCTTCTATCCTCCTCATCATCATCCTTCCTCATCCTCATTACATATCCCCCTCCCCCTTCTATCCTCATCATCATCCTTCCTCATCCTCATTACATATCCCCTCCCCCTTCTATCCTCCTCATCATCATCCTTCCTCATCCTCATTACATATCCCCCTCCCCCTCATCATCATCCTTCCTCATCCTCATTACATATCTCCCTCCCCCCTCACATCCTCATCATCATCCTTCCTCATCCTCATTACATATCCCCCTCCCCCTCACATCCTCATCATCATCCTTCCTCATCCTCATTACATATCCCCCCTCCCCCTCATCATCATCCTTCCTCATCCTCATTACATATCCCCCTCCCCCTCATCATCATCCTTCCTCATCCTCATTACATATCCCCCTCCCCCCTTCTATCCTCATCATCATCCTTCCTCATCCTCATTACATATCCCCTCCCCCCTTCTATCCTCATCATCATCCTTCCTCATCCTCATTACATATCCCCTCCCCCCTTCTATCCTCATCATCATCCTTCCTCATCCTCATTACATATCCCCCTCCCCCTCATCATCATCCTTCCTCATGCTCATTACATATCCCCCTCCCCCCTCACATCCTCATCATCATCCTTCCTCATCCTCATTACATATCCCCCTCCCCCTCATCATCATCCTTCCTCATCCTCATTACATATCCCCCCTCCCCCTCATCATCATCCTTCCTCATCCTCATTACATATCCCCCTCCCCCTCACATCCTCATCATCCTTCCTCATCCTCATTACATATCCCCCTCCCCCCTCACATCCTCATCATCATCCTTCCTCGTCCTCATTACATATCACCCTCCCCCCTCACATCCTCATCATCATCCTTCCTCATCCTCATTACATATCCCCTCCCCCTTCTATCCTCATCATCATCCTTCCTCATCCTCATTACATATCCCCTCCGCCTTCTATCCTCATCATCATCCTTCCTCATCCTCATTAAATATCCCCCTCCCCCCTCACATCCTCATCATCATCCTTCCTCATCCTCATTACATATCCCCTCCCCCCTCACATCCTCATCATCATCCTTCCTCATCCTCATTACATATCCCCCTCCCCCCTCACATCCTCATCATCATCCTTCCTCATCCTCATTACATATCCCCCTCCCCCTCATCATCATCCTTCCTCATCCTCATTACATATCCCCTCCCCCCTCACATCCTCATCATCATCCTTCCTCATCCTCATTACATATCCCCCTCATCATCATCCTTCCTCATCCTCATTACATATCCCCCCCCCCTCACATCCTCATCATCATCCTTCCTCATCCTCATTACATATCCCCCTCCCCCTCATCATCATCATCCTTTCTCATCCTCATTACATATCCCCTCCCCCTCACATCCTCATCATCATCCTTCCTCATCCTAATTACATATCCCCCTCCCCCTCATCATCATCCTTCCTCATCCTCATTACATATCCCCCTCCCCCTCCCCCTCATCATCATCCTTCCTCATCCTCATTACATATCCCCCTCACATCCTCATCATCATCCTTCCTCATCCTCATTACATATCCCCTCCCCCCTTCTATCCTCATCATCATCCTTCCTCATCCTCATTACATATCCCCCTCCCCCTTCTATCCTCATCATCATCCTTCCTCATCCTCATTACATATCCCCCTCCCCCCTCATCATCATCCTTCCTCATCCTCATTACATATCCCCCTCCCCCTCATCATCATCCTTCCTCATCCTCATTACATATCCCCTCCCCCCTCACATCCTCATCATCATCCTTCCTCATCCTCATTACATATCCCCCTCCCCCTCACATCCTCATCATCATCCTTCCTCATCCTCATTACATATCCCCCTCATCATCATCCTTCCTCATCCTCATTACATATCCCCTCCCCCCTCACATCCTCATCATCATCCTTCCTCATCCTCATTACATATCCCCTCCCCCTCATCATCATCCTTCCTCATCCTCATTACATATCCCCCTCCCCCTCATCATCATCCTTCCTCATCCTCATTACATATCCCCCTCACATCCTCATCATCATCCTTCCTCATCCTCATTACATATCCCCTCCCCCCTTCTATCCTCATCATCATCCTTCCTCATCCTCATTACATATCCCCCCCCCCCCATTCTATCCTCATCATCATCCTTCCTCATCCTCATTACATATCCCCCTCATCATCATCCTTCCTCATCCTCATTACATATCCCCTCCCCCCTCCCATCCTCATCATCATCCTTCCTCATCCTCATTACATATCCCCCTCCCCCTTCTATCCTCATCATCATCCTTCCTCATCCTCATTACATATCCCCCTCCCCCTCATCATCATTCTTCCTCATCCTCATTACATATCCCCCTCCCCCCTCACATCCTCATCATCATCCTTCCTCATCCTCATTACATATCCCCCTCCCCCTCATCATCATCCTTCCTCATCCTCATTACATATCCCCCTCCCCCTCATCCTCATCCTTCCTCATCCTCATTACATATCCCCTCCCCCTTCTATCCTCCTCATCATCATCCTTCCTCATCCTCATTACATATCCCCCTCCCCATCATCATCATCATCCTCATCCTCATCCTCATTACATATCCCCCTCACATCCTCATCATCATCCTTCCTCATCCTCATTACATTTCCCCCTCCCCCTCATCATCATCCTTCCTCATCCTCATTACATATCCCCCTCCCCTCATCATCATCCTTCCTCATCCTCATTACATATCCCCTCCCCCTTCTATCCTCCTCATCATCATCCTTCCTCATTACATATCCCCCTCCCCCTCATCATCATCCTTCCTCATCCTCATTACATATCCCCCTCCCCCTCACATCCTCATCATCATCCTTCCTCATCCTCATTACATATCCCCTCCCCCCTTCTATCCTCATCATCATCCTTCCTCATCCTCATTACATATCCCCTCCCCCCTTCTATCCTCATCATCATCATCATCCTTCCTCTTCCTCATTACATATCCCCCTCCCCCTCACATCCTCATCATCATCCTTCCTCATCCTCATTACATATCCCCCCCCCTCATCATCATCCTTCCTCATCCTCATTACATATCCCCCTTCCCCTCATCATCCTTCCTCATCCTCATTACATATCCCCCTCCCCCTCACATCCTCATCATCATCCTTCCTCATCCTCATTACATATCCCCTCCCCCCTTCTATCCTCATCATCATCCTTCCTCATCCTCATTACATATCCCCTCCCCCTTCTATCCTCATCATCATCATCACCCTTCCTCATCCTCATTACATATCCCCTCCCCCTTTTATATATCCTCATCATCATCCTTCCTCATCCTCATTACATATCCCCCTCCCCCTTCTATCCTCATCTTCATCCTTCCTCATCCTCATTACATATCCCCCTCCCCCTCATCATCATCCTTCCTCATCCTCATTACATATCCCCTCCCCCCTCACATCCTCATCATCATCCTTCCTCATCCTCATTACATATCCCCCTCCCCCTCATCATCATCCTTCCTCATCCTCATTACATAACCCCTCCCCCTTCTATCATCATCCTTCCTCATCCTCATTACATATCCCCTCCCGCTTCTATATATCCTCATCATCATCCTTCCTCATCCTCATTACATATCCCCTCCCCTTCTATATATCCTCATCATCATCCTTCCTCATCCTCATTACATATCCCCTCCCCCTTCTATATATCCTCATCATCATCCTTCCTCATTACATATCCCCTCCCCCTTCTATCCCCATCATCATCTTCACTATCATCATCCTTCCTCATTACATATCCCCCTCCTATATATCCTCTTCATCAGTGGTGGCAGGTGGTAAATAAAAATTTGTGTGGGGGGGGGGGATTGGACTCCTCCGCTGCCCCTGCTGCCTACACTGAGACACAGGAGGAGAGGACCCAACAGCCCGGTAAGCGCTGGACCTCCTCCCGCGAGGGGGGGGTAGTACTGCCGGTGTGCCTGGGGGGGATAGTGATGTCAGTGTGCGTGCCCGGGGGGGGGGGGTATGGTGCTGCCAGTCTGCAGGAGCAGGAAAGAAAGTACTATGCAGTGCTGTCAGTCCTATCTGGGATGCTGCTCTATATATCCTAATCTGTGAGGCTGATCTATATACTCTGTCCTGTGAGGCTGATCTATATACCCTGATCTGTGAGGCTGATCTATATACCCTGATCTGTGAGGCTGATCTATATACTCTGTCCTGTGAGGCTGATCTATATACCCTGATCTGTGAGGCTGATCTATATACTCTGTCCTGTGAGGCTGATCTATATATCCTGATCTGTGAGGCTGATCTATATACCCTGATCTGTGATGCTGATCTGTATACCCTGATCTGTGATGATGATCTATATACCCTGATCTGTGATGATGATCTATATACCCTAATCTCTGATGCTGATCTATATACCGTATCTCTAATGCTGATCTATATACTATCGGTAATGTGGATCTATATACCGTATCCGTAATGCAGACCTATATACCCTGATCTGTGATGCTGATCTATATACTCTGTCCTGTGATGTTGCTCTATATACCCTGATCTGTGATGATGATCTATATACCCTGATCTGTGATGATGATCTATATACCCTGATCTGTGGTGATGATCTATATACCCTGATCTGTGGTGATGATCTATATACCCTGATCTGTGGTGATGATCTATATACCCTGATCTCTGATGCTAATCTATATACCGTATCTGTAATGCTGATCTATATACTATCGGTAATGTGGATCTATATACCGTATCCGTAATGCAGACCTATATACCCTGATCTGTGATGATGATCTATATACCCTGATCTGTGATGATGATCTATATACCCTGATCTGTGATGATGATCTATATACCCTGATCTATGGTGATGATCTATATACCCTGATCTCTGATGCTGATCTGTAATGCTGATCTATATACTATCAGTAAGGCGGATCTATATACCGTATCTGTAATGCTTATCTATATACTATCGGTAATGCCAATCTATATACCGTATCTGTAATGCAGACCTATATACCCTGATCTGTGAGGCTGAGCTATATACTCTGCCCTGTGATGCTGAGCTATATACTCTGTCTTGTGATGCTGAGCTATATACTCTGTCTTGTGATGCTGAGCTGTATACTCCTGACACTATGGCTGGAAGCACGTGGAATACAGGAGACAGAGTGGGTGGATGCTATAAGGGGTGGGGCTTATGAGAAGTGGGAAGGGTCAAAAAGGAAGGGCGGGGTGTGGCGCCCCCAATCCTAGAATTTCACCAGCTGCCACTGGGTTCCATTCAGAACAGGCCTCGCCATTGTCGACCAAAGAAGTTGAGGTCATGTGATCAGCGTCATATCCAGAGGTTGTCTTTGGAAAATAGACGTATGAGTGCTGCCAGCATTACTGCAGAGGTTGTAGGGGTGGGGGGTCAACCTGTCAGTGCTCAGACCATACGCCGCACACTGCAACAAATTGGTCTGCATGACTGTCGTCCCAGAAGGAAGCCTCTTCTAAAGATGATGCACAAGAAAGCCTGCAAACAGTTTGCTGAAGACAAGCAGACTAAGGACATGGATTACTGGAACCACGTCCTGTGGTCTGATGAGACCAAGATAAACTTATTTGGTTCAGATGGTGTCAGGCTTGTGTGGCGGCAACCAGGTGAGGAGGACAAACAGGGCTGGCCTAGGACGGTACTTTGTGGGGGGCGGAAAAAAAAGCACCCCCCCTGCATGAGAGAAAGCCCCCCTACCCATCTTCCCGATTCCCGGCTCCCGCGACCGCCTCCCGCACACATGCAGCCCACGGCGGCTGGCTTGCTGTAGCGGCGCCGCTGTGTATGGACGTGCTTGGCAGAAGGTGGGGGGTGTGTGACTCACGCCCCCATAAGCGGACGGTGACTGGTGGAGGTGGAGCCTTATGCTCGCTTACCCTCGTCCGCACGGCTTTCCTTCAGTGAATCTTCTCCTCCGCAATGTGACGGGGTCTGGCTGTGACGTCAGGAGGAGGAGGAGGAGAGAGAGAGGAGCATGAGGGAAACCCCCAGGACAGCAGGTAAAATTATTGAATATTATATCAGTGTTATGGGCACAGTGGCAGCATTTGATGGGCACAGTGGCGGTATTTGATGGGCACAGTCGCAGCATTTGATGGGTACAGTGGTGGCATTTGATGGCACAATAACTATATTTGATGGGCACAGTGGCTGCGTTTGATGACACAGTGGCTACAATTGATGGGCACAGTGGCAGCATTCGATGGGCATAGTGGCTGCATTTGAGGACACAGTGGCTACGTTTGAGGGCACATTGACTGCATTTGATGGGGCACAGTGGCTACAACTGATGGGCACAGTGGCTGCGTTTGATGGCACAGTGGCTACAATTGATGGGCACAGTGGCTGCAATTGATGGGCACAGTGGCGGTATTTGATGGGCACAGTGGCAGTATTTGATGGGTACAGTGGTGCCATTTGATGGCACAATGGCTATATTTGATGGGCACAGTGGCTGCATTTGATGGCACAGTGGCTGCGTTTGATGGCACAGTGGCAGCAATTGATGGGCACAGTGGCAGCATTTGATGGGCACAGTGGCTGCATTTGATGGGTACAGTGGCAGAGTTTGATGGGCACAGTGGCAGCGTTTGATGGGGCACAGTGGCTGCATTTGATGGGGCACAGTGGCTGCATTTGATGGGGCACAGTGGCTACAATTGATGGGCACCGTGGCTACAATTGATGGGCACAGTGGCTACAATTGTTGGGCACAGTGGCTGCATTTGATGGCACAGTGGCTACAATTGATGGGCACAGTGGCTGCAATTGATGGGCACAGTGGCTACAATTGATGGGCACAGTGGCTGCAATTGATGGGCACGGTGGCTGCAATTGATGGGCACGGTGGCTGCAATTGATGGGCACAGTGGCTGCATTTGATGGAACAGTGGCTGCATTTGATGGGGCACAGTGAGGCTGCAATTGATGTCTTTTTTTTCTGAATTTTTTAGTTTGTTTGCGCCCCCCAAAGATTTGGAGCACCAGCTACCACTGGCATGTGCAAAGTGCTCCATGCATGCTAAAATCAATGCAAACCCATTAAACGGTCCACATTTAGTGAAAGTGCATTAATATGCAGATCATGATAATGCAATAAAGTGCTCCATCAATGCTGAAATCAATGCAAACTCGTTAAAGAGGAGTTCCAATCCCCCCCGTGAAAACATTAAAACTCAGCAGCTACAAATACTGTAGCTGCTGACTTTTAATATTAGGACACTTACCTGTCTAGTGATCCCGCAATGTCGACACCTCAGCCGATTTTCGGATTGGCTTTCGGGTTTTGCCACCATCATTGGTAAGGGAAACCGTCCGGTTCCCTACTGCACATGTGCGAAGCGCATTTCACTTTCTGAATGGCCCAGTGGAGTTAGGAGGAGGGGGGGCCAAACTTCAGAGGGGGCAGCACAGTCTCCCGGAAGTGGGAAAGGGTACCTGTCAAAAACAGGTACCCGTTAAACCCCCCCCCCCCCCTGAAAGGTGCGAAATGAGCCTAAAGAGGAAGGGGTGTGGTTTACAGATGATAGGGAGGGTCTTAAACAGGAAGGGGTGTGGCCTCGGCAGAAGGGGTGGGTCATTTTTAAATTAGGGGAGTGCATGAGTTTAGTCAGGCCTAGGGCAGCACAAAACCTAAATACACCACTGTGTACAAAGACAAGTGTGTCTTGCCTACAGTCAAGCATGGTGGTGGGAGTGTCATGGTCTGGGGCTGCATAAGTGCTGCCGGCACTGGGGAGCTACAGATCATTGAGGGAACCATGAATGCCAACATGTAAACATGTACTGTGACATACTGAAGCAGAGCATGATCCCCTCCATTCAGAGACTGGACCGCAGGGCAGTATTCCACCATGATAACGACCCCAAACACACCTCCCAGACGACCACTGCCTTGCTAAAGAAGCTGAGGGTAAAGGTGATGGACTGGCCAGGCATGTCTCCAGACCTAAACCCTATTGAGCATCTGTGGGACATCCTCAAACTGAAGGTGGAGGAGCGCAAGGTCTCTAACATCCACCAGCTCCGTGATGTCATCATGGAGGAGGGGAAGAGGACTCCAGTGCCAACCTGTGAAGCTCTGGTGAACTCCATGCCCAAGAGGGTTAAGGCAGTGCTGGGAAATAATGGCGGCCACACAAAATATTGACACTTTGGGCCCAATATGGACATTTTCACTTAGGGGTGTACCCACTTTTGTTGCCAGCGGTTTAGACATTAATGGCTGTGTGTTGAGTTATTTTGAGGGGACAGCAAATTTACACTGTTAGACCCCTTTCACACTGAGACGCTTTACAGGCGCTACAGCGCTAAAAATAGCGCCTGCATAGCGCCGCTCCTGTCTCTCACACTGGAGCGGTGCGCTGGCAGGATGTTAAAAAAACTCCTACAAGCATCATCTTTGGAGTGGTGAAGGAGTGGTGTATACACCGCTTCTAAAGCGCCCCTGCCCATTGATCTGCATGGGCACCGCTGCAAAACCACTGGCAAAGCCCCACTGCAGCGGCGCTTTGCGGGTCATTTTAACTCTTTTTTGACCGCTAGCGGGGGTTACCCCTCATTACTCCTCATCAGTCCTCATCGCTTCCCATTACTCCTCATCACCCCTCATTCCTCCCTATCACCCCTTATAACTCCCCATCACCCCTTATTACTTCTCATCACTCCCCATCACCCCTCATTACTCCTCACCAGTCCTCATCACTTCCCATTACTCCTCATCACCCCTCATTCCTCCCTATCACCCCTTATAACTCCCCATCACCCCTCATCACCCCTTATTACTCCTCACCGCCCTTCATCACTCATTACCCCTCCTCACTCCCCATCACCCCTCATCACTCCCCATCACCTTTCATCACTCCTCATTGCCCCGTATAACTCCCCACCCCATCACCTCTCACCCCCCCCATCCTCCTTCATTGCCCCACATCACTCCTCATCATTCCTCATTTCTTCTCCTTGCACCTCATCACTCCTCATTGCCCTGCATCACTCTTTATCACTCCTCAGCACTTCCCATCCACCCTCATCACTCCTCATTGCCCTGCATCACTCCTCATTTCCCCACATCACTCCTCATTACTGCTCATCATTCCCCATCACCCCTCACCACTCTCCATCACCCCTCATTACTATAGCCGCTCACTGTATCACTCGGCCCCGGTGAGCCGAGTCATTGGGTGTGATTGACAGCAGCGCGAGCCAATGCCTGCTCTGTTTCAATCCATCCACTCTAGCCAATCAACGGCCAGGCTGAGCGGCGAAGAGGAGATCGGGGGCGAGCGCAGCAGGTGAACGGGCTCAGGTAAGTAAAACGGGGGAGGGGGGGCTGGGGGGGGGGGGCGGTATTGTCGGATGTTTTTTCACATAGGATGCATTAAGGTGAAAAAACGCGAACCTTTACAACCCCTTTAAGCATTATTAAGCCTATTGCATTAGGGTGCTCACCCCAGAGCACAACCACACCTACGTTTATATCAGTAGAGCAGTGGAAGGTGTCAGTAAAGCAGTGGACCAGGGGAGGAATTGGCAGAGAGGGATGGAGGACACTGAATGAAGGCCAGGGGAGGGATTGGCAGAGAGGGGTGGAGGACACTGAATGGAGGCCAGGGGAGGGATTGGCAGAGAGGGGTGGAGGACACTGAATGGAGGCCAGGGGAGGAATTGGCAGAGAGGGATGGAGGACACCGAATGGAGGCCAGGGGAGGGATTGGCAGAGAGGGATGGAGGACACCGAATGGAGGCCAGGGGAGGGATTGGCAGAGAGGGATGGAGGACACCGAATGGAGGCCAGGGGAGGGATTGGCAGAGAGGGGTGGAGGACACTGAATGGAGGCCAGGGGTGGGATTGGCAGAGAGGGGTGGAGGACACTGAATGGAGGCCAGGGGAGGAATTGGGAGAGATGGGTGGAGGACACTGAATGTAGGCCAGGGGAGGTATTGGCAGAGAGGGCTGGAGGACACTGAATGGAGGCCAGGGGTGGGATTGGCAGAGAGGGGTGGAGGACACTGAATGGAGGCCAGGGGAGGAATTGGTAGAGATGGGTGGAGGACACTGAATGTAGGCCAGGGGAGGAATTGGCAGAGAGGGGTGGAGGACACTGAATGGAGGCCAGGGGAGGAATTGGCAGAGAGGGATGGAGGACACCGAATGGAGGCCAGGGGAGGGATTGGCAGAGAGGGATGGAGGACACCGAATGGAGGCCAGGGGAGGGATTGGTAGAGAGGGGTGGAGGACACCGAATGGAGGCCAGGGGAGGGATTGGTAGAGAGGGGTGGAGGACACCGAATGGAGGCCAGGGGTGGGATTGGCAGAGAGGGGTGGAGGACACTGAATGGAGGCCAGGGTAGGAATTGGTAGAGATGGGTGGAGGACACTGAATGTAGGCCAGGGGAGAAATTGGCAGAGAGGGGTGGAGGACACTGAATGAAGGCCAGGGGAGGAATTGGCAGAGAGGGATGGAGGACACCGAATGGAGGCCAGTGGAGGGATTGGTATAGAAGCGTGAAGGACACTGAATGAAGGCCAGGGGAGGGATAGGCAGAGAGGGGTGGAGGACACTGAATGATGGCCAGGGGAGGGATTGGCAGAGAGGGGTGGAGGACACTGAATGGAGGCCAATGGAGGGATTGGTAGAGAGGGGTGGAGGACACTGAATGAAGGCCAGGGTAGGAATTGGTAGAGATGGGTGGAGGACACTGAATGGAGGCCAGGGGAGGAATTGGCAGAGAGGGGTGAAGGACACTGAATGGAGGCCAGGGGAGGAATTGGCAGAGAGGGATGGAGGACACCGAATGGAGGCCAGTGGAGGGATTGGTATAGACGCGTGGAGGACACTGAATGAAGGCCAGGGGAGGGATTGGCAGAGAGGGGTGGAGGACACTGAATGGAGGCCAGGGGAGGGATTGGCAGAGAGGGGTGGAGGACACTGAATGTAGGCCAGGGGAGGAATTGGCAGAGATGGGTGGAGGACACTGAATGGAGGCCAGGGGAGGAATTGGCAGAGAGGGATGGAGGACACCGAATGGAGGCCAGTGGAGGGATTGGTATAGACGCGTAGAGGACACTGAATGAAGGCCAGGGGAGGGATTGGCAGAGAGGGGTGGAGGACACTGAATGGAGGCCAGGGGAGGGATTGGCAGAGAGGGGTGGAGGACACTGAATGTAGGCCAGGGGAGGAATTGGCAGAGAGGGGTGGAGGACACTGAATGGAGGCCAGGGGAGGAATTGGCAGAGAGGGATGGAGGACACCGAATGGAGGCCAGTGGAGGGATTGGTAGAGAGGGGTGGAGGACACTGAATGAAGGCCAGGGGAGGGATTGGCAGAGAGGGGTGGAGGACACTGAATGGAGGCCAGGGGAGGGATTGGCAGAGAGGGGTGGAGGACACTGAATGGAGGCCAGGGTAGGAATTGGCAGAGAGGGGTGGAGGACACTGAATGGAGGCCAGTGGAGGGATTGGTAGAGATGGGTGGAGGACACTGAATGTAGGCCAGTGGAGTGATTGGCAGAGAGGGGTGGAGGACACTGAATGAAGGCCAGGGAAGGGATTGGTAGAGATGGGTGGAGCACACTAAATGTAGGCCAGGGGAGGGATTGGCAGAGAGGGGTGGAGGACACTGAATGGAGGCCAGGGGAGGGATTGGCAGAGAGGGGTGGAGGACACTGAATGGAGGCCAGGGGAGGAATTGGCAGAGAGGGTTGGAGGACACTGAATGGAGGCCAGTGGAGAGATTGCAGAGAGGCATGGAGGACTTTGAATGAAGGCCAGGGGAGGAATTGCCAGAGAGGGGTGGAGGACACTGAATGAAGGCCAGGGGAGGAATTGCCAGAGAGGGGTGGAGGACACTGAACTGAAGCCAGTGGAGGGATTGCAGAGAGGGGTGGAGGACACTGAATGGAGGCCAGTGGAGGGATTGGCAGAGAGGGGTGCAGGACACAGAATGAAGGCCAGGGGAGGAATTGGCATAGATGGGTGGAGGACTCTGAGTGGTTAGTAAGCTGGAGGAGTCTGGCAGCAGACTGGAGGGGGGATGGTCTGGCTGAGTGGTAACTGTAGAGATTCCCCCGCCCAGGCTCACAGTAGGGGTGGAGGACTCTCCTGCTGCAGTCTGTTTTATTCTGATCTCCTGCGCTGCCGCCTGTCATAAAACCTGAACCTAAATGAATGAAGATGTTATCTGACCAACAATTTCCACCTGGCTAAAACTGAAAAAAACAATCATGAGGTCACTATGACATCACCCCCATGTCTGTCCTTTGATTATACGATTAGCCTTCCTACAATCCTCAGGTGTATCATTCCATGGGGGGGAGGGGGCCTCAAAATTGAATATTCGTTTCTACTTGGTCCACGCTGACAGGAAATAACACTTTGTATCCGGCGCTTCATCTCCAGGAGATCCGAGGCCGTGCCGAATACCGACCCCAAACATCGACTCAGCAACCCGTCTCCAGAATACAAAGGCCCTGAATGAAGATGTATTGTGTTCAGAGGAAGGGCAGCACTCTGCTCTCTGCTCCTTCCAATAAGAAACCTTTAGATTTTCCACTGCTGCCTACTCTGCCACTGCAGCATCAGTGGAAGCATCCGTGGTCCTGCCGGCAACTTTTCCACCAAATTTTGGGACTTCTAATTCCTCGTCTACATTGTGACGAAAAATTCAAAATGAAATCCTGACAGTTTGTATATGAGGAAAGGGGAGCGAATGAAGAGCGACTCTCTTCTGGTGTACGGAGCGAGTAACCGGCTGTCAGATACCATGAAATCGGACCGAGACAGAAGTACAGTTGAATCACACTTGTTTAATAATAAAAGTAAAAAGAACAAACGTAGTAAAACATAGCCAAAGTTCTGTAACCGGAACGGATAGTCAGCCAAGCCAGAAGTCAGGGATGAATGTAGTGGAACAGCAAGCAGGATCTGGAGCCAGAAGGGATGTCAGCAAAGCAAGTCTTGAACAGGAACGCAGGAGATAGTCTCTGTGATGTTGACCAAGACGAAGGAGGAGAACCTCTGGACTGGACGGCTTAAGTAGGCAGGACTGACGAGCAGGATATCATCAACAGCTGAGTAACTGTGGAGAGATAGGAGCTGGCAATGAGCGGCCAGCTCAGAGAAGGAAGGGCTGAGCCCAGCCCTGACACCGGCGCAGACAGATATTGGGAAAGTGTCACATTAGACACGTGCGATGTGTTCCGTTATGCATTTGTATTATGTGCGACGCGTTTCGTTGCAAATAGAAGTTCCTTATTTGGAGATCCCTATGTATCTGAATCCCTGAATCGCAATAGTAATGAATTTCAATGAATCTGAAATAAATTATAACAAAGAGAACAAATTCATTCACTTCATTCCTTTCATTCGGATATTTTGTTAATGTTTGAAGCAGATGAAATAACGTAACGAATGATAGGAACCGATTCGGATCAATTGGTTTGCGCAAAAGTTATAGCGTTTACAAAATAGGGGATAGTTTTATAGCATTTTTTTTATTTTTTTACTAGTAATGGCGGCGATCAACGATTTTTATTGTGACTGCTGACATTATGGCGGACACATCGGACATTTTTGACACATTTTTGGGACCATTGTCATTTATACAGCAATCAGTGCTATTTAAATACACTGATTCCTATGTAAATGACAGTGGCAGTGAAGGAGTTAACCACTAGGGGGCGGGGAGGAGTTAGTGTGACGTGTTGTGTTTTTTTTTTACAGTAGGGGGCGTGGCTTTAAGTCTGACATCACTGATCGGCTTTCCCGATGACAGGGAAAAGCAGATCAGTGACAGGCAGTGTAGGAAGCGCGGGGAGAGGTTTGTTTACACAGACCTCTCCCCGTTCTTCAGCTCTGTGACCCGATCGCGGGACACCAGCGGCGATCGGGTCCGCTGGTCCCGCGGCCGTGGTCACGGAGCTCCCGACCGGGTCGCGAGCATGTGACCCACGACTGGGCTCTTGAAGGACCACATACCAGTACGTGGTTTTGCCCAGCGGTTAATGGGATAATAATGAAGCTGCTTTGCTGGTGATACTAATGACGTTGCAAACTAATTTTCAAAGGCTTTTATTTTCTAGTGATATCAAGAATAATATTATTATGTTTTTTTTTTTGTTTTGTTTTTTTGTTTTTTTTGAAAATTGTTTTTATTGAAATTTCAGGTAAATACAGAACAAAACAGCCTATTGGGCATACCCAGGCTCAAGCACTACTATAACTAGACTAACATGGAAAAAAATAAAATAAAATAAATAAATTTAACAAACCATTGTACGCTCAACCACCTATGTAGTATGTGATATAAAAAAAAAATATCTTTTAATTCCACCGATACCCTTTTTGTTTTTTTAAAAGTTACCACAACACCATTATCCCGTAGTTTATAAGATCAAAGATACAACTATGTTGGTGTCCCTTGTTAATTTTACATTGTATTTTATCAAATGTAACTGCCGACTCCCAAACTGTCATTTGAAGTAAAACACCAAGCCAAGTATTATTCTACACTATTTGTTTTATTTTGCATTTAAAAAAAGAAAACAAATAAAATTAGACATGATATCTGCCAATAGAACTTCACCAAAAAGTGCATTCTATGCATCCAAAAATATAGAAAATATACCAAATCAAATCATTATTATTCAACCAAAAAATAAAATAAAAGCCTCATGCATGTGTCCTGCTTCTTAATATAGGGGGGTCACCAATGCCAAGAGTTGGTGAAAGCAGGGCTCCGTCATCCGGAGATAATTCGGAAAATCATCTGGATTATTCTCCTGGAGCTCCCGCAGCAAAGGCATATGACATAATTGGTCACCATTAATAAAGCAACCGATTTTTAGGTCCAAGAACTCCTCCTCCTCCTGTTCCTGGACTGGACTTGGGTCAAAGCAATAACTCCAAGGCCAATAATAAATAACACGTTATCTCCTCCGATTCCGCAACATGGTTGGATGACGAACGGCCGTTCAGAAACGAACTGAAATGCGCAAAATGAAAAATGCGAAAAGAAAAGTGCGAATCAACACTCAGCAAACTTCTACTAACACGAAATTAGCAGAAGGAGGCCAAAGGGTGGCGCTAAAGAGCTGAAAAACCACGTAGTACGTCACTACGTTCGTGTTTGTTGGCCGACAATTCCTTGCCGTTTTGTATGCAAGACAAAACCCAGGCACCCGCCTTCAGACAAAAGTCTGAGGTTTTGTCTGCGGAAAATCCAATCGTGTGGATGAGGCTTAAAGCAGCTGTCCGGGAAACCGGCCGCCCGCGTCCTTAACAACTCTGAATTATCATCTGTCAGCCGGCTTCCCCACTGACAGATGAATGTAAAGATAAAGAACGGCGGCATTGCCCGGCAATAGAAAAGTGTTTTTAAAAATGGCGTAGGGTCCCCCCCGCCAATCCATACCAGGCCCTTCTGGTCTGGTATGTATTTTAACCTCTTGCCGACCAGCTCACATACATATACGGCGGCAGGTTGGCAGCACTGTGCTAATCGGCGTACCTGTATGGCAGGTCGTGCAGGCGCAGTTGCGGGCGCGCACCATTGGCGGCGCGCGCTTGCTCCCAATGCACACTGCGGGCGAGCGTGCCAGTAGGTCAGACGGACTCGATGTCCACCAGCGACCTGCGATCTCCTAATACAGAGGCAGAACGGGGATCTGCCAGTGTAAGCAAGCGCATCCCCGTTCTGACAGGGGACATGACAGGGATCTTCTGTTCCCTGTGATCTCTGTCATGTCCCTGGTAGCCCATCCCCCCCCCCCCCCTACAGTTAGAACACACTTAACCCTTGATCGCCCCCTAGTGTTAACTCCATCCCTGACCTCGTCATTTATACACTAGACATGTGCACAACAAAAAAAATTTGTTTATTTTCGTTTACGATTCGTAAATCCGTAAGTCGTCGGTGTTCGTATTCGTAACGATTCGTATTTTCGTAAGAGTTATTTTTTCGTTGATTCGTTTTTCCGTTAGTTTAATTTTCGTTTATTCAAAATTCGGACGCATTCGTATTTATTCGT
This sequence comes from Lithobates sylvaticus, assembly GCA_028564925.1. NCBI lineage: Eukaryota > Metazoa > Chordata > Amphibia > Anura > Ranidae > Lithobates > Lithobates sylvaticus. The sequence goes on along the minus strand of CM053036.1, from coordinate 16,833,666 downwards.
ACATTCGTAACATTCGTAGATTCGTAATCGGAGCATAATTCATAATTTTATGTAATGTGTATGCTATTATTACATTTTAAGAGACACGGAAAATTACGAATTGAAAAAAAAAGTTATGAATGTACGAATTTTTACGTTCAATCCATTCGAAACACGTTAAGCAGCGCCATTGTAAGAGACACGGAAAATTACGAATCGAAAATTTTTATTTTTTACGAATGTACGAATTTTTTCATTCAATCCATTCGAAGCACGTTAAGCAGCGCCATTGTAAGAGACACGGAAAATTACGAATCGAAAAAGAAAAAAAAGTTACGAATGTACGAATTTTTCCGCTTAGTCCATTCGAAGCACGTTAAGCAGCGCCATTGTAAGAGACACGGAAAATTACCAATTCAACAATAAAAAAAAAAAAAAGTTACGAATGTACGAATTTTTTCGTTCATTTTGATTTTCGTTGTTCCTGTTTTCGTTTTTCGGATTTTCTTCTTTCGTAGATTCGTTGTTTCTAATTTGTTTTTTTCGGATTTTCGTTGTTTTCGGATTAGTTCGATTCAAACGATTCGTTATTCGTTAAAATTTTTAGCGAATCGTTCGTTCATTCGTACGATAACGAATGAACGAAAATAACGAAAAAAAAAGAAAAACGAAAAAAAAAAAAAACGAAACGAATTGCACATGTCTATTATACATTGATCAGTGCATTTTTATAGCACTGATCAATGTAATAATGTCACTGGTCCCCAAAAAGTGTCATTTGGGGTCAGATTTGTCCGCCGCAATGTCGCAGTCCCGCTAAAACTCACAGATCGCCACCATTACCAGTAAAAACAATACAAAATAACTAAAAGTCCCTAAATCGATCCCATAGTTTGTAGACGCGATAACTTTTGCTCAAACCAATCAATATATGCTGATTGGGATTTTTTTTTTTTACCAAAAATATGTAGAAGAATACGTATCGGCCGAAACTGTATTTTTTTATGTTTTTTTTTGGGATATTTATTATAGCAAAAAGTTAAAAAAAAAAGTTTTTCTTTTCAAAATTGTCACTCTTTTTTTGTTTATAGCGCTAAAAATAAAAAACGCAGAGGCGATCAAATACCACCAAAAGAAAGCTCTATTTGTGGGGAAAAAAGGACGTAAATTTTGTTTGGGTGCTACGTCGCCACGACCGCGCAATTGTCAGTTAAAGCGACGCAGTGCCGAATCGCAAAAAAATGACATGGTCATTAAAGCGGAGCTCCACACTTTTTTGTAGCTGCTGACCTTTATATGGGTGGAACTCCGCTTTATGGGGGCAATTCCTTCCAGGGCCGAAGTGGTTAAAAGGGAACCCCATGTCTGGGGGGACTGTATGGTGGTCCTTTATATCTTAATCACAGTGTCCTCATATAGGGACTGTATGGTGGTCCTTTATATCCTTATCACAGTGTCCTCATATAGGGACTGTATGGTGGTCCTTTATATCCTTATAACAATGTCCTCACAGTAGGAACTGTATGGTGTATGGTGGTCCTTTATAGGAGAACATTGTGTGAATGAAGACCCTCATGACTGGTGATCAGAGAACATGCTTTGTGTTGCGGCGCCCTCTACTGGTGTACAGAGTATAGTCCCAGTCCTTGGGATCACTGGTCTGTGTGGTCAGTGGGGACTTCACTCCAACACTGGAAGGACGATGAACGTTCCGGACGGAGAGATTCCATCTGATGGTAAATATGACTTTCTGCTCCATCTTCTCCATGTGTGCCGGATGAGTCCCAGCTACAGGGACCACCACAACCAGTCCTTATTATCACCTATCTGTATTCAGTCCTTATTATATCAGTTATCAGTCCTTATCATCACCTAATATTATATTGAACATTAGTCATCAACACATAGTTCTGTATTGATGATCTGTACACTGTGTGTAGGGACCATCCCCAGTCCTATCTTATATCTGATCTGTACATTGTGTGTAGGGACCATCCCCAGTCCTATCTTATATCTGATTTGTACATTGTGTGTAGGGACTGTCCTCAGTCCTATTTTATATCTGATCTGTACATTGTGTGTAGGGACTGTCTTCAGTCCCATGTTATTTATGATCTGTACATTGTGTGTAGGGACCATCCTCAGTCCTATTTTATATCTGATCTGTACATTGTGTGTAGGGACCATCCTCAGTCCTATATTATATATGACCTGTACATTGTGTGTAGGGACTGTCCTCAGTCCTATGTTATTTATGATCTGTACATTGTGTGTAGGGACTGTCCTCAGTCCTATGTTATATATGACCTGTACATTGTGTGTAGGGACCATCCTCAGTCCTATCTTATATATGATCTGTACATTGTGTGTAGGGACTGTCTTCAGTCCTATGTTATTTATGATCTGTACATTGTGTGTAGGGACCATCCTCAGTCCTATTTTATATCTGATCTGTACATTGTGTGTAGGGACTGTCCTCAGTCCTATGTTATTTATGATCTGTACATTGTGTGTAGGGACCATCCTCAGTCCTATGTTATATATGACCTGTACATTGTGTGTAGGGACCATCCTCAGTCCTATGTTATATATGATCTGTACGTTGTGTGTAGGGACTGTCCTCAGTCCTATGTTATATCTGATCTGTACATTGTGTGTAGGAACCGTCCTCAGTCCTATCTTATATATGATCTGTACATTGTGTGTAGGGACTGTCCTCAGTCCTATGTTATATCTGATCTGTACATTGTGTGTAGGGACCGTCCTCAGTCCTATCTTATATATGATCTGTACATTGTGTGTAGGGACCGTCCTCAGTCCTATGTTATATCTGATCTGTACATTGTGTGTAGGGACCGTCCTCAGTCCTATCTTAAATATGATCTGTACATTGTGTGTAGGGACCGTCCTCAGTCCTATCTTATATATGATCTGTACATTGTGTGTAGGGACTGTCCTCAGTCCTATCTTATATATGATCTGTACATTGTGTGTAGGGACTGTCCTCAGTCCTATCTTATATATGATCTGTACATTGTGTGTAGGGACTGTCCTCAGTCCTATGTTATATCTGATCTGTACATTGTGTGTAGGAACCGTCCTCAGTCCTATCTTATATATGATCTGTACATTGTGTGTAGGGACTGTCCTCAGTCCTATGTTATATCTGATCTGTACATTGTGTGTAGGGACCGTCCTCAGTCCTATCTTATATATGATCTGTACATTGTGTGTAGGGACCGTCCTCAGTCCTATGTTATATCTGATCTGTACATTGTGTGTAGGAACCGTCCTCAGTCCTATCTTATATATGATCTGTACATTGTGTGTAGGGACTGTCCTCAGTCCTATGTTATTTATGATCTGTACATTGTGTGTAGGGACCATCCTCAATCCTATGTTATATATGACCTGTACATTGTGTGTAGGGACCATCCTCAGTCCTATCTTATATATGATCTGTACATTGTGTGTAGGGACTGTCTTCAGTCCTATGTTATTTATGATCTGTACATTGTGTGTAGGGACCATCCTCAGTCCTATTTTATATCTGATCTGTAAATTGTGTGTAGGGACCGTCCTCAGTCCTATGTTATATCTGATCTGTACATTGTGTGTAGGGACCGTCCTCAGTCCTATCTTATATATGATCTGTACATTGTGTGTAGGGACCGTCCTCAGTCCTATGTTATATCTGATCTGTACATTGTGTGTAGGGACTGTCTTCAGTCCTATGTTATTTATGATCTGTACATTGTGTGTAGGGACCATCCTCAGTCCTATTTTATATCTGATCTGTAAATTGTGTGTAGGGACCGTCCTCAGTCCTATGTTATATCTGATCTGTACATTGTGTGTAGGGACCGTCCTCAGTCCTATCTTATATATGATCTGTACATTGTGTGTAGGGACCGTCCTCAGTCCTATGTTATATCTGATCTGTACATTGTGTGTAGGGACCGTCCTCAGTCCTATCTTAAATATGATCTGTACATTGTGTGTAGGGACCGTCCTCAGTCCTATCTTATATATGATCTGTACATTGTGTGTAGGGACTGTCCTCAGTCCTATGTTATATATGATCTGTACATTGTGTAGGGACCGTCCTTAGTCCTATGTTATATCTGAGCTGTACACTGTGTGTAGGGACTGTCCTCAGTCCTGTGTTTTATCTGATCTGTACATTGTGTGTAGGGACTGTCCTCAGTCCATTCAGACCTGTCTGTGTCTTCGGGGAATGTCAGTCCCAGCATGGAACAGTCTGAATACTGATGGGACAGAGACAGTCCTGATTTAATTTGGGGACCGATATTCTCCAGCTCCTGTATGGGAATACTGGGACTTGCAGTTCCACCAAAGATGAATCATATGAGATGTGAAGGTTTATTGAGTATTGATTTCAGCTATTGATATTTACACATCAGTCCCTGCTGCCAAGGACATTTCCAGGGACAGAGACATTCAGGGACAGAGACATTCAAGGACAAAGACGTTCAGGGACAGAGACGTTCAGGGACAGAGACGTTCAGGAACAGAGACGTTCAGGGACAGAGACTTCCAGGGACAGAGACGTTCAGGAACAGAGACTTCCAGGGACAGAGACTTCCAGGGACAGAGACATTCAGGGACAGAGACATTCAGGGACAGAGACATTCAGGGACAGAGACGTTCAGGGACATTTCCAGGGACAGAGACATTCAGGGACAGAGACATTCAGGAACAGAGACGTTCAGGGACAGAGACTTCCAGGGACAGAGACGTTCAGGAACTTCAGGAACAGAGACTTCCAGGGACAGAGACTTCCAGGGACAGAGACATTCAGGGACAGAGACATTCAGGGACAGAGACGTTCAGGGACATTTCCAGGGACAGAGACATTCAGGGACAGAGACATTCAGGGACAGAGACGTTCAGGGACAGAGACGTTCAGGGACAGAGACATTCAGGGACAGAGACGTTCAGGGACAGAGACGTTCAGGGACAGAGACTTCCAGGGACAGAGACGTTCAGGGACAGAGACATTCAGGGACAGAGACATTCAGGGACAGAGACTTCCAGGGACAGAGACTTCCAGGGACAGAGACTTCTAGGGACAGAGACTTCCAGGGACAGAGACATTCAGGGACAGAGACATTCAGGGACAGAGACGTTCAGGGACAGAGACATTCAGGGACAGAGACGTTCAGGGACATTTCCAGGGACAGAGACATTCAGGGACAGAGACATTCAGGGACAGAGACGTTCAGGGACAGAGACATTCAGGAACAGAGACTTCCAGGGACAGAGACTTCCAGGGACAGAGACGTTCAGGAACAGAGACTTCCAGGGACAGAGACTTCCAGGGACAGAGACTTCCAGGGACAGAGACATTCAGGGACAGAGACATTCAGGGACAGAGACGTTCAGGGACATTTCCAGGGACAGAGACATTCAGGGACAGAGACATTCAGGGACAGAGACGTTCAGGGACAGAGACGTTCAGGGACAGAGACATTCAGGGACAGAGACGTTCAGGGACAGAGACATTCAGGGACAGAGACTTCCAGGGACAGAGACGTTCAGGGACATTTCCAGGGACAGAGACTTCCAGGGACAGAGACATTCAGGGACAGAGACATTCAGGGACAGAGACGTTCAGGGACATTTCCAGGGACAGAGACATTCAGGGACAGAGACGTTCAGGGACAGAGACGTTCAGGGACAGAGACTTCCAGGGACAGAGACGTTCAGGAACAGAGACTTCCAGGGACAGAGACTTCCAGGGACAGAGACTTCCAGGGACAGAGACATTCAGGGACAGAGACATTCAGGGACAGAGACGTTCAGGGACATTTCCAGGGACAGAGACATTCAGGGACAGAGACATTCAGGGACAGAGACGTTCAGGGACAGAGACGTTCAGGGACATTTCCAGGGACAGAGACATTCAGGGACAGAGACGTTCAGGGACAGAGACATTCAGGGACAGAGACTTTCAGGGACAGAGACATTCAGGGACAGAGACTTCCAGGGACAGAGACGTTCAGGGACATTTCCAGGGACAGAGACTTCCAGGGACAGAGACATTCAGGGACAGAGACATTCAGGGACAGAGACGTTCAGGGACATTTCCAGGGACAGAGACATTCAGGGACAGAGACGTTCAGGGACAGAGACGTTCAGGGACAGAGACGTTCAGGGACAGAGACGTTCAGGGACAGAGACTTCCAGGGACAGAGACATTCAGGGACAGAGACGTTCAGGGACATTTCCAGGGACAGAGACATTCAGGGACAGAGACATTCAGGGACAGAGACTTCCAGGGACAGAGACATTCAGGGACAGAGACATTCAGGGACAGAGACTTACAGGGACAGAGACATTCAGGGACAGAGACTTCCAGGGACATTTCCAGGGACAGAGACTTCCAGGGACATTTCCAGGGACAGAGACGTTCAGGGACAGAGACGTTCAGGGACAGAGACATTCAGGGACAGAGACTTCCAGGGACAGAGACGTTCAGGGACAGAGACATTCAGGGACAGAGACTTCCAGGGACAGAGACATTCAGGGACAGAGACATTCAGGGACAGAGACGTTCAGGGACATTTCCAGGGACATTTCCAGGGACAGAGACGTTCAGGGACAGAGACATTCAGGGACAGAGACGTTCAGGGACAGAGACGTTCAGGGACAGAGACGCTCAGGGACAGAGACATTCAGGGACAGAGATGTTCAGGGACAGAGACGTTCAGGGACAGAGACGTTCAGGGACAGAGACATTCAGGGACAGAGACATTCAGGGACAGAGACATTCAGGGACAGAGACGTTCAGGGACATTTCCAGGGACAGAGACGTTCAGGGACAGAGACATTCAGGGACAGAGACGTTCAGGGACAGAGACGTTCAGGGACAGAGACATTCAGGGACAGAGACATTCAGGGACAGAGACGTTCAGGGACATTTCCAGGGACAGAGACATTCAGGGACAGAGACGTTCAGGGACAGAGACGTTCAGGGACAGAGACTTCCAGGGACAGAGACGTTCAGGAACAGAGACTTCCAGGGACAGAGACTTCCAGGGACAGAGACTTCCAGGGACAGAGACATTCAGGGACAGAGACATTCAGGGACAGAGACGTTCAGGGACATTTCCAGGGACAGAGACATTCAGGGACAGAGACATTCAGGGACAGAGACGTTCAGGGACAGAGACGTTCAGGGACATTTCCAGGGACAGAGACATTCAGGGACAGAGACGTTCAGGGACAGAGACATTCAGGGACAGAGACGTTCAGGGACAGAGACATTCAGGGACAGAGACTTCCAGGGACAGAGACGTTCAGGGACATTTCCAGGGACAGAGACTTCCAGGGACAGAGACATTCAGGGACAGAGACATTCAGGGACAGAGACGTTCAGGGACATTTCCAGGGACAGAGACATTCAGGGACAGAGACGTTCAGGGACAGAGACGTTCAGGGACAGAGACGTTCAGGGACAGAGACGTTCAGGGACAGAGACTTCCAGGGACAGAGACATTCAGGGACAGAGACGTTCAGGGACATTTCCAGGGACAGAGACATTCAGGGACAGAGACATTCAGGGACAGAGACTTCCAGGGACAGAGACATTCAGGGACAGAGACATTCAGGGACAGAGACTTACAGGGACAGAGACATTCAGGGACAGAGACTTCCAGGGACATTTCCAGGGACAGAGACTTCCAGGGACATTTCCAGGGACAGAGACGTTCAGGGACAGAGACGTTCAGGGACATTTCCAGGGACAGAGACGTTCAGGGACAGAGACATTCAGGGACAGAGACGTTCAGGGACAGAGACGTTCAGGGACAGAGACATTCAGGGACAGAGACTTCTAGGGACATTTTCAGGGACAGAGACGTTACAGGGTCTATAATCCCCGGTCTGTCCAATCATTGGATGTGGGTCACATGACAGATCTTGGTGCCTATTTACATCAACGCGATTCTTCATCCCTGCCGGAGAAGATTCAAAATATCACCGCGGTGTACCGGGAATCACCGCCATGTGTGGAGAGAACATGGAGGATCTCAGGGAAACCTTCGGTGCTGATAGAATGAATCTCAGGGAAACCTTCAGTGCTGATAGACCGAATCTCAGGGAAACCTTCGGTGCCGATAGACCGGGTATTAGGGAAACCTTCGGTGCTGATAGACCGGATCTCAGGGAAACCTTCGGTGCTGATAGCCCGGATCTCAGGGAAACCTTCGGTGCTGATAGACCGGGTATTAGGGAAACCTTCGGTGCTGATAGATCGGATCTCAGGGAAACCTTCGGTGCTGATAGCCCGGATCTCAGGGAAACCTTCGGTGCTGATAGACCAAATCTCCGGGAAACCTTCGGTGCTGATAGACCGGATCTCAGGGAAACCTTCGGTGCTGATAGACTGGATCTCAGGGAAAAGTTCGGTGCTGATAGACCGGATCTCAGGGAAACCTTCGGTGCCAATAGATCGGATCTCAGGAAAACCTTCGGTGCTGACAGACCGGATCTCAGGGAAACCTTTGGTGCCAATAGATCGGATCTCAGGGAAACCTTTGGTGCCAATAGATCGGATCTCAGGGAAACCTTCGGTGCTGATAGAATGAATCTCAGGGAAACCTTCCGTGCTGATAGACCGGGTATCAGGGAAACCTTTGGTGCTGATAGACCGGGTATCAGGGAAACCTTCGGTGCTGATAGACCGGATCTCAGGGAAACCTTCGGTGCTGATAGACCGGATCTCAGGGAAACCTTCGGTGCTGATAGACCAAATCTCCGGGAAACCTTTGGTGCTGATAGACCGGATCTTAGGGAAACCTTCGGTGCTGATAGACCAAATCTCCGGGAAACCTTCGGTGCTGATAGACCGGATCTCAGGGAAACCTTCGGTGCTGATAGACCGGATATCAGGGAAACCTTCGGTGCTGATAGACCGGATCTTAGGGAAACCTTCGGTGCTGATAGACCAAATCTCCGGGAAACCTTTGGTGCTGATAGACCGGATCTCAGGGAAACCTTTGGTACCAATAGATCGGATCTCAGGAAAACCTTCGGTGCTGATAGACCGGATCTCCGGGAAACCTTTGGTGCTGATAGACCGGATCTCAGGGAAACCTTCGGTGCTGATAGACCGGATCTTAGGGAAACCTTCGGTGCTGATAGACCAAATCTCCGGGAAACCTTCGGTGCTGATAGACCAAATCTCCGGGAAACCTTCGGTGCTGATAGACCAAATCTCCGGGAAACCTTTGGTGCTGATAGACCGGATCTCAGGGAAACCTTCGGTGCTGATAGACCGGATCTCAGGTCATTCCTCCCATGAAGGTGAAATCTACATAACAACACAAAGAAAGACCCCGATGATGATGGTGGTGATGATTATGATGGATGAATGACGATGATGATGATAAATATGCCAGTGATAATTATGATGGTGACATGACGGTGATGATGAATAAATGAGGATGAAAATAATGGTTAAATGACGATAATGATGATGAGGATGGATGAATGATGATGAGGGTGATGATGGGGATGATGATGAGGGTGATGATGAGGATGGATGAATGATGATGAGGGTGGTGATGATGGGGATGATGATGATGATGATGACGGTGGTGATGATGGGGATGATGATGAGGATGGATGAATGATGATGAGGGTGATGATGATGAGGATGATGATGAGGATGATGACGGTGGTGATGATGGGGGTGATGATGAGGATGATGATGAGGATGATGATGAGGATGGATGAATGATGATGAGGGTGGTGATGATGGGGATGATGATGAGGATGATGATGAGGATGATGACGGTGGTGATGATGGGGGTGATGATGAGGATGGATGAATGATGATGAGGGTGATGATGATGAGGATGATGATGAGGATGATGACGGTGGTGATGATGGGGGTGATGATGAGGATGATGATGAGGATGATGATGAGGATGGATGAATGATGATGAGGGTGGTGATGATGGGGATGATGATGATGATGATGACGGTGGTGATGATGGGGATGATGATGAGGATGGATGAATGATGATGAGGGTGATGATGATGAGGATGATGATGAGGATGATGACGGTGGTGATGATGGGGGTGATGATGAGGATGATGATGAGGATGATGATGAGGATGGATGAATGATGATGAGGATGATGATGAGGATGATGACGGTGGTGATGATGGGGATGATGATGAGGATGATGATGAGGATGATGACGGTGGTGATGATGGGGGTGATGATGAGGATGATGATGAGGATGATGATGAGGATGATGATGAGGATGGATGAATGATGATGAGGGTGGTGATGATGGGGATGATGATGAGGATGATGATGAGGATGATGATCCCTTTTCCCAGCAGTATTGATATCATTAGAATAAATCATATAATAGTATCAGAAGACGCTCCCCGGACACAAACTGTAAATAAATAAAAAAAGGCAATAATAATAATAATAATAATAATAATAATAATAATAATAATAATAATAATAATAATAGTAATGACTAAAAACACCAGAAATGTCCCCAACACAGCAATCCATGTAATGACATAGAGGGGGTCACATGGAAGACGGGATTGGGGTGTAAATCAGCTCCTAGTAGATGAACTCTCTCGTAACTTCAGGAATATTGTTCCACTTTCCTGGGTTCTGATTGGTTGTCTCATTGCTGTCATTTCATGTTTAATAAATAATAAATATTTCTGCTGATATGACCAATGGGTGGTGTGATCCCCATATGTGACACTAGGTGGCACTGTCCCCACAGGCAATATATACCCCAGCTGGGGAATCTCTTAGCAGTGACTAGAGAAGCAGATCATCTCATCCACATCCATCTGCAGATCATCTCATCCACAGCCATCTGCAGACCATCCCATCCACAGCCATCTGCAGATCATCTCATACACATCCATCTGCAGACCATCTCATACACATCCATCTGCAGACCATCTCATCCACAGCCATCTTACAATCTGCTCCGAGTTAAAGAATCATCCCACCTCTGCATTATAATAATAATAATAATAATAATAATAGTAGAAATTGTATTATTATTATTAGTAGTTATATTATGATGATTATTATTAGTAGTAGTAGAAATAGTAAAATTATGATGAATATTATTATTAGTGGTAGTAATAGTAGTAGTTATATTATGATGATGATTAACATTATTGGTAGAAAAAGTAAAATGATGATAGGTATTATCATTATTATTAGTAATAATAATAATAATAATAATAATAATGATAATTGTAGTATTACTACTAGAAGTAGAAATGTTCTGATTATTATTATTAGTAGTAGCTATATTATGATGATTATTATTATTAGTAGAAATAGTAAAATTATGATAAGTATTATTAATATTATTATTAGTAGTAGTAGTAGTAATAGTTATATTATAATGATTATTATTCATAGAAATAGCACAATTCTGACAGGTATTATTATTATTATTAATAATAATAATATTTGTATTATTATTAGTAGTAGAAATGTTATTATTAGTAGTAGTAGTTATATTATGGTGATTATTATTAGTAGAAATAGCATGATTTTAAGTATTATTAATATTATTATTAGTGGTAGTAGTAGCAGTTTTATTACGATAATGATTATTATTATTGGTAGAAATAGTAAAATGATGATAGGTATTATTATTAGTAGTAGTAGTAGTAGTAGAAATGTTATGATTATTATTAATAGTAGTAGAAATAGTAAAATCATGATAAGTAATTAGTATTATTAGTAGCAGTAGTAGTAGTAGTAGTAGTAGTTATGCTATGATTATTATTAGTAGAAATAGTAAAATTATGACAGGTATTATTATTATTATTAATAATAATAATAATAATAACAATAATTCTAGTATTACTACTAGTAGTAGAAATGTTATGATGATTATTATTAGTAGTAGAAATAGTAAAATTATGATAAGTATTACTAATATTATTATTAGTAGTAGTAATAGTTATATTATAATGATTATTATTCGTAGAAATAGTAAAATTCTGACAGGTATTATTATTATTATTATTATTATTAATAATAATAATATTTTTATTATTAGTAGTAGTAGAAATATTAGTAGTAGTAGTAGTAGTTATATTATGATGATTATTATTAGTAGTAGAAATAGTAAAATGATAAGTATTAATTAATATTATTATTAGTGGTAGTAGTAGTAGTTATATTGTGATGATGATTATTATTATTGGTAGAAATAGTAAAATGATGATAGTTATTAATAATAATAATAATACTATTAGTAGTAGTAGAAATGTTATGATTATTATTATTAGTAGTTCTATTATGATTATTATTATTAGTTGTAGAAATAGTAAAACTATGATAAGTATTATTATTATTATTATTAATAATAATAATAATAATAATAATATTTGTAGTATTAGTAGTAGAAATGCTATGATTATTATTATTAGTAGTAGAAATGTTATGATAATTATTATTATTATAATTTGTAGTAGTAGAAATAATATGATTGTTATTAGTAATGGTAGAAATATTACTATTCGCAGTAGTTACAAATCGTCCCTTTTTTCCTGCCATGAAGAATAAACTCTGTCATGTGACCCCCAGCCAAGGCAATGATCACATGACCTCCCTCTACTCCTCACATTGTGGTACTTTCATGTCATTTTTGCCCTTTAATAATTAGAATAATTCGCCTTCTCTGATTTGGTGTCACCTCATTAATGAGCCTTGACCTTCTCTAACTTGATGGCTAAATCGCCGCCCGTCTGTCCAATCACAGTACCTTTCCGGGCCACTGCTGCGGTCTCATTGGATGCTGGATTGGCAGTGGGCGGGGCTTAGCCATGAAGTCGGAGGACATCAGGCCTTTTTTATCAAAGTGAAACTAAGTCAGAGAGGAGCACAGAGGAGGCTTTGCTGGGTAATAAAGGTAGCAATGAGCATTGTGTGGTGTCAGCCCCTCAGCAGAGCTTTGACTTTCAGATGGAGCCGAGGTTCAATGATTGTGTTCAGGCCGACCGGCCATGTCTGATAGGTTTGCATTGAGATAAAAGAAATATGAGAAAGAGGAATCTGTGTATGCAATGAGCACCTATGGCCCCTCCCCAATATATATATATACATAGAAGCTGGGATACAGCAAGGGAGATGACCATATATACTCTATATAGGAGGTTAATAAGCCGTGGGTCCTGGGATGGGAATACGTCCAGCTCCTCCATACACTGCCAGAGCCCCTCCTCCGCCATCTGATTAATATGTTTCTATCCCGGGTTTTCCATGGTAGCTGCAGCAAACATCGAATTGTTTTCCTGGTCCCAGCAGCCAATTCGGAGCCGGGATCCGCTATAAATCTCCCGGTGTTGTCTCCGGCTCTGGGAACTCAGACATGTTTACTTATTTATTTCATACACGGAGGAGAGGAATGAAAGCTTCTCTGATGGTCAATAGATGGAAGGGGATCTGCGTTGGTGGATGAGGCTCCTCACCGACTACAAATAACAACCTTGTCATGTGTTTACACAACCGTTCCGTTGGAATGCGGCCTCCAGGACTTGTTATCTCTGATATCATCCTTGTTATGGTTCTTATGAGGACAGAACCAATCTGATATTTGGCGGGGGGGGGGGGTAGGTTATATTCCGCATCTTTAGGGTGGGTCAGTCATATCATTTGTACAAGCTTTGTGGCTGGACAAGGGTCCTTTGGGACATAGGGACCCATTTATAATGGATGTGGGTCAGTTGGACAGAGTGGGAGCCCAAAATAAAGGGCCCAAAAACCCTTTGGTGATATGTTCCGTTTGTTAGTCACTATAATATGTACGGTAGCACCCTTCATGTGTGAGGAACAATAGTTAGGCTGCATTATCATGGAGCTATATACAATAGAGTCACCCAAGTGGACAACTGGCATCAGTAGCTGCCACATTACATATGGACTGGCAAGATCTTCAGTGTGCATAGAGCTTCAAGAACCCTCAAAAGACATGTAGAACTTCCAGAGCCTCCACACCACATGTGGGACCTGCTGATCTTACACAATTTACTGAGTCATCAACTTTCTTGGTGTGCAACTGTGCATTGAGCTTCAAGACCAACCACAAGGCACGTAGAACGTTCCAGAGCCTCCACGCCACATGTGGGACCTCCTAACCTTGCACAATTTACTGAGACATGAAGATCTTCAGTGTTTGTGGGACTTCTTGATCGACCACAATGCATGTAGATCATCCAGAACCTTCAGCCTATGTGTGGGACCTCCTAACCTTGCAACATTTATTGAGTCATCAACTTCCTGAGTGTGCATAGAGCTTCACAATCCACCGCAAGGCATGTTAAACGTCCAGAGTCTCCTCACCACATGTGGGACCTCCTAGCCTTACATCATTTATTGAGTCATTGAGTTCTTCAGTGTGCATAGACCTTCACAGTCCACCACAAGGCATGTAGAATGTCCAGAGCCTCCTCACCACATGTGGGACATCATGACCTTACACAATTTACAGAGACGTGAAGATCTTTAGTGTTTATGGAACTTCTAGATGCACCACAATGCATGTAGATCATCCAGAACCTTCACCCTATGTATGGGACCTCCTAATCTTACAAAATGTATTGAGTCATCAACTTCCTTAGTGTGCATAGAGCTTCACAATCCACCGCAAAGCATGTAGAATCTCCAGGGCCTCCTCACCACACTTGATGACTCAGTAAATTGTGTAAGGTCATGATGTCTCAAGTGTGGTGAGGAGGCTCTGGGCGTTCTACATGCCTTGTGGTGGGTCTTCAAGCTCCATGCACACTGAGGAAGTGGATGAGTCAGAAAATTGTTTAAGGTCATGATGTCTTAACTTCCTCAGTGTGCATGGAGCTTCAAGAGCCACCACAAGGAATGTAGAATGTCCAGAGCCTCCTCACCACATGTGGGACCTCCAGACTTTACACAAAGAGACATGAACATCTTCAGTGTTTATGGAGCTTCAGCATCCACCACAATGCATACAGAACACCAAGAGCCTCCATATCACATATGGAACCTCCTGACTTTTCACAATTTATTGAGTCTTCAAGATCTATCTCGCCGCAAGGGGGGCCATAAAGAGCTTTTACAGTTTCCATGGGGCCTTGCCATGAGTAGCCTCTCTGTGATCTTTGGGGACAATAGCTCCACGGGATTAAGTGCATAAACCGTTAGATTTATAATAAAATACATTTATTTGTAAGAAAAAAACAAAAATAAGGCTTTCTTCAGCGCACAGGCAAAAATACAAAACAAAGTCCGCTTAACTTCAGCATAAAAGAAAATCAGCTTATCTTCAGCACAGAAACAAATTTAAGGAAAACACATACAGTTTTGTAGCTGGGTCTTTAGCAGCCTCCAAACATCCACACAGCTCAACCGACAGGTGTAATCACCTACTCCTCCTCACACCAACAACTCTTCCCTACTTCCTGTCTTATAAGCTGTCTTCCCGGAGGCCCTTAACCCCCTGTGCGCTGAATCCCTGTGGTCAGGGAGGGAGGCTCTTTCCCACCCGAATATCTCTTCAGAGCCTCCCAAATTCCGGGTCCCAAATAACTTATTATTAACATAGAAAGGACTACGAGTCAGTCCTCTGCTGCTCGGCTACTCCCGGAACCCCTCACTCATTTTGGGTGACCCCCTGAGCAACGCTGCTACTCCCTTAAAGGGACCACAAACCAAATACTGGTGCTACATAGCACCCGTCCAGGACCCAACCTTGGCGTCCTGTACAATATATATAAAATATAAGTTTTTCAAAGCAAAGCAGTCCTAGTTTTCCTGTAAAGGATTATTTGTTTTGGGTACATTGTCATGGATTTCTGTTCTGTACTTTCCAATAGAGGCAAAATAGACACAATGGAGGGCCGCGGAAGGACCATGTTGCCTGGGATGACCCCCTTCCCTCAAGTTTGGAGATGAGGACCAATGATGAAGCGTAAAGAAGATCTGAGCTGAGATATAGGAGCCTCTGATCCCATTATTGGGTTTATTTAGCTCTGGCATGGCAATGAGCCACCCAGCAATCCGAGGAACGTCAGAGAGCCATGCTAAGTACTTCCCCCCGTGCTCCTCTTATAATGGGATGAATCAGAGGCCGGGTGTGGGGCCTTCTGCTCCTCTCACCTCACATCTGCCGACTCTATTGCAGGCAACATCACTTAACAAGATTATCACTTGTAATAAAGCACCAGGACTAACAACAGGGACTGGAATGGGCGATTCTTTTCAGGGCCGAGTCACATTCATCCAAACGGCAAACTAATTGGGCAACTTTGTAGCAGACATTGAATGTGACCCTTTTCTGCCCGGTCTGGTGGAGAGGCAATTAAAGCGATGCGGCTGTGTAGAGCGGCAATGGATGGGAGATATTAGTACATTACAGGAAAGACAGGAGGAGAGGTGAGAGGTTTGGGTACCAGAGATCAGGCATGAGGTTCACCTCCACCATTACCATGAGTTCGAGAGCCAAGGTCCCAGCAAATGAATGCGCACGTTCACCCAGGAGAATTACCGTATTTATACCATAATGCATTGCATGCCCTGTGAATGAGGGCCAGAGGATTTAAAGGGCCAGTAAGGGGGATTTTGGTTAAGACAGCCCCCTCATTATCACAAGGGGGTGGGGTGGGGGGGGGGACCAAGCAGAGAATCCACAGGGGTTCTATTGTATTATAGGGAAAGCTGACAAACTGCACAGGGAGGGATAAGGTTTAGGAAACTGATTGCTAGCTCTTTGGGCAATCAACCCGTTTCTGCCTTCTTCGGTATTGTTATTATTGGGGGCATTTTGGCTTTAATTCAATTTTTGGGTTTATGTGAAGTCAGTGGTCATGTTCAGCTGCTTTCAAAACATACCATTGGTATAACAAACCACACTTATTAGAACGATGGATGGATAGATAGATAGATAGATAGATAGATAGATAGATAGATAGATAGATAGATAGATAGATAGATAGATAGATAGATAGATAGTCTAGGAGGGTGGACAGCACCAGCAGCCATCTATACATGATGTTACCCAACAAAACACCCAAATAAACCAAATACATCACAATATAATACAATACAATACAGGGGTGTTCCAGCACAGGGATGATATCTTATATCATAGAATCCTCAATCCAGCCCCCTCATCCATCCTCCCCATATTCATCCCTGACAAGCACCATGTATAGGAATGGAGATCTAAGTGTTTAGGTCCTAAATCTCATATCATACAGGGATTCTTAGATGGCAGATATTGCAATACAGGTTCCAGCCACTCAACTGCAACAAAGTGATCCCTCTCTGACCAGGTCCATCATTAGTGATCCCTCTCTGGAAATTCCCATCATAGTAATCCCTCACTGGCCAGTCCCATCATAGTGATCCCTCTCTGGCCAGTCCCATCATAGTAATCCCTCACTGGCCAGTCCCATCATAGTGATCCCTCTCTGACCAGTTCCATCATAGTGATCCCTCTCTGGCCAGTTTCATCATAGCGATCCCTCTCTGGCGAGTCCCATCATAGTGGTCCCTCTCTGGCCAGTCCCATCATAGTGGTCCCTCTCTGGCCAGTCCTATCATAATGATCTCTTTCTGACCAGTCCCATCATAGTGATCCCTCTCTGATAAGTCCCATCATAGTGATCCCTCTCTGGAAAGTCCCATCATAGTGATTCCTCTCTGGCCAGTCCCATCATAGTGATCCCTCTCTGGCCAGTCCCATCATAGTGATCCCTATATGGCCAGTCCCATCATAGTGATCCCTATATGGCCAGTCCCATCATAGTGATCCCACTCTGGCCAGTCCCATCATAGTGATCCCTCTCTGGCCAGTCCCATCATAGTGATCCCTCTCTGGCCAGTCCCATCATAGTGATCCCACTCTGGCCAGTCCCATCATAGTGATCCCTCTCTGGCCAGTCCCATCATAGTGATCCCTATATGGCCAGTCCCATCATAGTGATCCCACTCTGACCAGTCCCATCATAGTGATCCCTCTCTGGCCAGTCCCATCATAGTAATTCCTCTCTGGCCAGTCCCATCGTAGTGCTCCCTCACTGGTCAGTCCCATCATAGTGATCCCTCTCTGGCCAGTCCCATCATAGTGATCCCTCTCTGGCCAGCCCCATCATAGTGATCCCTCTCTGGCCAGTCCCATCATAGTGATCCCTCTCTGGCCAGTTCCATCATAGTAATTCCTCTCTGGCCAGCCCCATCGTAGTGTTCCCTCACTGGTCAGTCCCATCATAGTGATCCCTCTCTGGCCAGCCCCATCATAGTGCTCCCTCTCTGGCCAGTCCCATCATAGTGATCCCTCTCTGGAAAGTCCCACCATAGAAAAATCCTCTCTGGTCAGTCCCATCATAGTGATCCCTCTATGGCCAGTCCCATCATAGTGATCCCTCTCTGGCCAGTCCCATCATAGTGATCCCTCTCTGGCCAGTCCCATTATAGTGGTCTCTCTCTGACCAGGTCCATCATAGTAAACCTTCTCTGGCCAGTCCCATCATAGTGATCCCTCTCTGGCCAGTCCCATCATAGTGACCCCTCTCTGGTAAGTTCCATCATAGTGATCCCTCTCTGGCCAGTCCCATCATAGTGATCCCTCTCTGGCCAGTCCCATCATAGAGATCCCTCTCTGGCCAGTCCCATCATAGTGATCCCTCTCTGGAAAGTCCCACCATAGAAAAATCCTCTCTGGCCAGTCCCATCATAGTGATCCCTCTCTGGCCAGTCCCATCATAGCGATCCTTCTCTGGCCAGTCCCATCATAGTGATCCCTCTCTGGCCAGTCCCATTATAGTGGTCTCTCTCTGACCAGTCCCATCATAGTGATCCCTCTCTGGCCAGTCCCATTATAGTGGTCTCTCTCTGACCAGGTCCATCATAGTAAACCTTATCTGGCCAGTCCCATCATAGTGATCACTCTCTGGTAAGTTCCATCATAGTGATCCCTCTCTGGTAAGTCCCACCATAGTAATTCCTCTCTGACCAGTCACATCAGAGTGATCCCTCTCTGGCCAGTCCCATCATAGTGACCCCTCTCTATCCAGTCCCATCATAGTGATCCCTCTCTGGCCAGTCCCATCATAGTGATCCCTCTCTGGCCAGTCCCATCATAGCGATCCCTCTGTGGCCAGTCCCATCATAGTGATCCCTCTCTGCCCAGTCCCATCATAGTGATCTCTCTCTGATAAGTCCCATCATAGTGATCCCTCTCTGGAAAGTCCCATCATAGTGATCCCTCTCTGGCCAGTCCCATCATAGTAAACCTTCTCTGGCCAGTCCCATCATAGTGATTCCTCTCTGGCCAGTTCCATCATAGTGATCCCTCTCTGACCAGTCCCATCATAGTGATCCCTCTCTGGCCAGTCCCATCATAGTGATCCCTCTCGATACCCCTGACAGGAAATATAAAAATTCGGTAATTCTCCATTTACTAGACGCAGCAAAGGCCTGTATTCCACTCTGCTGGAAATCTGCTCTTCCACCGTCCATTGGCCTCTGGCTTCAAAAAGTGGAGGAAATAAGGACGATGGAAGACCTTATTCTAACCGAACAGAAGAGACAGGAGACATACACCAAGACATGGCAGCTCTGGTCTATGTTCATTTTCTCAGAGGAAGGGCAAGCTTTGAGAAGGACGGGAGACGCCACTTGAACAAACGGGTTGTTAGATATATCCCTGGGAGTATGGGGTATATGCCATTACAGAATCGATCACACTGTCTGTCAATACACTAACAGCGCACCATGGTCGTGGGGTGTACCTCCCCTCGCGTCCACCCCGCCCCCCCCCCTCTCTTCCCCCCCCTGGTTTCCCTTTCCCCCCCCCTCTTTAACTAACTAACCTTTTCTCTACGCTGATTTCCCCCCCTGTAGGGGGGAGTTAAAAAGGAAAAAGGGAGCCGGCCCCCGCGAGACCAACACGTTTAAGTCTGGACATACTAATAGACAGAAGTAGATTGCACTCAAGGATGAGATACGCTCCAAACTCTCCATACACGGGCAAAAGCTTTCTATAAAGACCAAATTCACAATAACCTGCTCTGCTCCATTAGCAGAGCGGGACAGATTCTACATTACACAATGCAACATTGGTATTTGACACCATCATATATCCGTTAGCTGCCAAAGAAGTATTACTTTTTTCAAGATGTTATGTTAAGCGTGTCATAATGTGAAGTTTACTTTTGTGTTTGTATCGCAATCATATTATGTTGTAACCTGTTGGTCCATGTGGGACCTGTTCCTGTGTGAAAAAAAAAAAATTAAAAAAAAAAAAAAAAAAAAAAATAGTGATCCCTCTCTGGAAAGTCCCATCATAGTGCTCCCTCTCTGACTAGTCCCATCATAGTGATCCCTCTCTGACCAGTACCATCATAGTAAACCTTCTCTGGCCAGTTCCATAAGAGTTATCACTCTCTGACTCATCATAGTGACCCCTCTCTGGAAAGTCCCATCATAGTAGTTCTGGACAGCCGCACTCCGAAAGAAATATATGCCTTTTATTCAAAAACTACAAACTAAAATACATGCCACAGCAGAACAAGAAAACTATAAATATAGTGTCCCTCGGGAACCGAGGGACACTAGCACACTGCTAGATCTCCTTCAGATAGCCCTAAAGCAAATTTTAGCATAACACGTGTCCGTGTACGGAGCCCGCTCTGCTCAGAGGGCGATCGCTCCGTCAATCCCCACTGAGCAGGCAGGTGACAGGTCCGTCTCTGCACTCTGTGTAGGGACGGACCTGTCAGAGCGCCGCTCTCCCCTATGGGGGATTGGATGAAGACGGACCGTAGAGTCCATCATCACCCGATCCGATCCGCAAACGGATGGAAAAGTAGGTTCCTTCGTCACACTTTTTCAGATCGGAGCGGGTCGGATGTCAGCGGACATGTCACTGCTGACATCCGTCCCTCCATAGAGGTCTATGGAGCATTCGTTCAGGTCCACCTAAAAAAAATGACAGGCGGACCTGGACGGATCGTCCGTGTGAAAGAGGCCTAAGGAGGTGCGTGGCCCTTGGTGTCAAGCCAGCTGCAAAATCCAACCAACTGCTCTGTATTTGCCATCTATGGCAGGGGTCATCAAACTACGGCCCTCCAGTTTTTCAGGAACTACAATTCCCATCATGCCTAGTCATGTCTGTGAATGTCAGAGTTTTACAAGGCCTCATGGGATGTGTAGTTCTGCAACAGCTGGAGGGCCGTAGTTTGAGGATCCCTGATCTATGGCCACCTTTGGCGCTGGTTTTTTTTCTGACGCAGCTAAACATCTAACCATCCCAGCAGTTTTTGGTCCCTTTCTAGGAGATATTGAAGGCATTGTACTGTGCATGCTGACGGCATCCCCTGAGGAAGCCCGACATATGGGTGAAACACGTTGGGAAGTTTTATACTGCTGTATTGTTAAAATTGTAATCAACTGCACCAGCCATCATGTATCTCCTTTCGCTTATATTTTAATGAATTGATTCTTATTTTGTTTTTTAAAAATAAAATAATTTTTTACACATTATATTTGATAAATTATTATTAAATGTCCCAACCTACTAGCGCTTTAATTTATTAAAATCTGGGATGTGGTGCTAAGAATCAATGGATGTGTCCATGCTCATAAAAATCATCTTCAAGGTCATTGGTCCAAATTGTGCACCTGACTGTCACTGAACCAGGACGTTGATGTCCCATTGGACGGGCCGTTCTCTGTTCCTGATCCATCACAATTAAAGGGACGGGGAGAGATCAAAGCCTTGCCTAGGGGTCCATTCTACCCAGTTTGTTTCTGATTTGGGGCTGTGGTGCTAAGAATCAATGGATGTGTCCGTGCTCATAAAGTCATCTTCAATGTCATTGGTCCAAATTGTGCACCTGACTGTCACTGAACCAGGACGTTGATGTCCCATTGGACGGGCCCATTCTCTGTTCCTTATCCATCTCAATTAATGGGACGGGGAGAGATCAAAGCCTTGCCTAGGGGTCCATTCTACCCTGTTTGTTTCTGATTTGGGGCAAATTACAAAAACTGGAGGAAAGCCGGTATAGCAGTCGGTCATAGCCACCAGCAGGGGCGTTGCTAGGTCTACAAAAGATCTGGGGCTAGAGCCCATAGCAGCGTAGTAAAGAAAGTCATATGCTTGGGCGGGTATACACATGTATATACAGTAATATACAAGTGTGTGTATATATATCCCCAGAGAGAGCCCCCCACTTACATCAGGGTCCCCAGAGAGCCCCCTTACATCAGGGTCCCCAGAGAGCCCCCCCTTAAATCTGGGTCCCCAGAGAGCCTCCCCCTTAAATCAGGGTCCCAGAGAGCCTCCCCCTTAAATCTGGGTCCCCAGAGAGCCTCCCCCTTAAACCAGGGTCCCCAGAGAGCATCCCCCTTAAATAAGGGTCCCCAGAGAGCCTTCCCCTTAAATCAGGGTGCCCAGAGAGCCTCCCCCTTAAAACAGGGTCCCCAGAGAGCCTCCCCCTTAAATCAGGTCCCCAGAGAGCCTCTCCCCTTGCATCAGGGTCTCCAGAGAGCCACTCCCTTAAATCAGGATCCCCAGAGAGCCTCCCCCTTAAATCAAGGTCCCCAGAGAGCCTCCCCCTTAAATCAGGGTCCCCAGAGAGAGCCTCCCCTTAAATCAGGGTCCCCAGAGAGCATCCCCCCTTAAATCAGGGTCACCAGAGAGCCTCCCCCTTGCATCAGGGTCCCCAGAGAGCCTCTCCCTTGCATCAGGGTCTCCAGAGAGCCTCTCCCTTAAATCAGGATCCCCAGAGAGCCTCCCCTTAAATCAGGGTACCCAGAGAGCCTCCCCCTTAAATCTGGGTCCCCAGAGAGCCTCCCCCCTTAAATCAGGGTCCCCAGAGTGCCTCCCCCTTAAATCAGGGTCCCCAGAGAGCCCCCCCTTAAATTCAGGGTCCCCAGAGAGCCTCCCCCTTAAATCAGGGTCCCCAGAGAGCCTCCCCCTTAAATCAGGGTCACCAGAGAGACTCCCCCTTGCATCAGGGTCCCCAGAGAGCCTCTCCCTTAAATCAGGGTCCCCAGAGAGCCTCCCCCTTAAATCAGGGTCCCCAGAGAGCCTCCCCCTTAAATCAGGGTCCCCAGAGAGCCTCCCCCTTGCATCAGGGTCCCCAGAGAGACTCCCCCTTAAATCAGGGTCCCCAGAGAGCATCCCCCTTAAATCAGGGTCCCCAGAGAGCCTCCCCCTTGCATCAGGGTCCCCAGAGAGCCTCCCCCTTAAATCAGGGTCCCCAGAGAGCCTCTCCCTTGCATCAGGGTCCCCAGAGAGCCTCTCCCTTGCATCAGGGTCCCCAGAGAGCCTCCCCCTTAAATCAGGGTCACCAGAGAGCCTCCCCCTTGCATCAGGGTCCCCAGAGAGCTTCTCCTTAAATCAGGGTCCCCAGAGAGCATCCCCTTTAAATCAGGGTCCCCAGAGAGCCTCCCCCTTAAATCAGGGTCACCAGAGAGCCTCTCTCTTAAATCAGGATCCCCAGAGAGCCTCTCCCTTAAATCAGGATCCCCAGAGAGACTCTCTCTTAAATCAGGGTCCCCAGAGAGCATCCCCCTTAAATCAGGGTCCCCAGAGAGCCTCCCCCCCCTTAAATCAGGGTCCCCAGAGAGCCTCCCCCTTAAATCAGGGTCCCCAGAGAGCCTCCCCCTTAAATCAGGGTCCCCAGAGAGCCTCCCCTCCCCTTGGGGACCCCTGCAGTGACTCGGAGCTATGGGCCCCAGATTCCGGGCTATAGCCCCAAAAGCCACCCCCTAGCGACGCCACCGGCCACCAGTTCTTAGTGACTCTGATGGTTTTATCACCCCCAATTGGCTAACAATGGTCTGAATTGCTTGTTAACAAAGAACTTGATTCAGATCTCCAAAAGACTGAAGATGGAGTGGCAGAATCTGGTTGGTGGTTCTGGAGGAATACAGACAGACCTTATTTCGGGCGGTGTGATAGGGAGAGGCCATTGTTGTCATGGGGTGCACACACACACACATACGTGTATATTATATGTCTCCGGCCATGGCGTGCCGAGCAGTGGGATAGGAATAATCCCCATTACCCGCAGGATTTGTTTGATATGAGAGAATATGAAATCCCAGAACAGCTGGACCCATACTCTTAAATTTGGGGCCTTTTGGAGGCCTCTTTCCTGTCCCATCCCCCTCCCCTCTCTGTCACAGCAGCAAATTGCTAGACATGTTGCAATAATGACCTGGCATTGAGGCTGCCAGCCTCCCGCTGAAAGAACCGGCCAAGACATTGCCTGTCCCCCTAATCAGCCTCCTCCACCCCCTTCTCTCCCTCGGCCTCCCAAACTAAACACATTATCCATCCCTCTGTTAACCAGAATGCTTAATAATAACCTTGGTTTGGGAATCAATGGGGGATATGGAGGAACGTCAATCTAGGTTCTTTGGAGGGTTTTGTTAGTGCTGAGGACCTCGCCTTGCTAGCACACACCTTTTGTTCCAGAATCCAATAAAAAGCTATTCTTCCCACCTTCCTACCCGCTCGGACCGTTCCCTTTCACCAAAAAAAGACTTGTTCCCTCTCCCCCCATTCACACTCCCTGGCACGCCAACAATCGGTCTGAGTGTGGCAGGTCTGCCCTTTCCTTGTAGGCCCTGCCAGACATCTCACTACATGACAAGAGACACACAAAACCAGGAGAGAGAGAGAGAGAGAGAAGAAAAGGGGAGAGAGAAGAGAGTGAAAGAGAGGGAGCAAAACAGAGAGAGAGGGAAGGAAGGGATGAGAGAGAGACAGAAAGAGAGAGAGCGAGAGACAGAGAGGAGCATTAGGGTAAGAGATAGAGAGAGAGAGCAGAGAGGGACAGAGAGGAGCGAGAGAAAGAGGGGGAGTGAAAAAGAGAAAGAGAAGAGAGAGACAGAGAGAAAAAGGAGAGAGAGAGAGTGAAAGAGAGGGGAGAAAAACAGAGAGAGAGGAAAGGAAGGGATGAGAGAGAGACAGAAAGAGAGAGCGAGAGACAGAGAGGAGCTATAGGGTAAGATATAGAGAGAGAGCAAAAGAGAGCGAGACAGAGAGAGCGAGAGAAAGAGGGGAAAAAAGAAAGAGAGAGAGAGACAGAGAGAAAAAGGAGAGAGAAGAGAGTGAAAGAGAGGGAGAAAAACAGAGAGAGAGGGAAGGAAGGGATGAGAGAGAGACAGACAAGAGAGAGAGCGAGAGACAGAGAGGAGCATTGGGGTAAGAGATAGAGAGAGAGCAAAAGAGAGCGTGACAGAGAGGAGCGAGAGAAGGAGGGGGGAAAAAAGAGAGAGAAAGAGAGAAAAAAGAGAGAGAAGAGAGCGAAAGAGAGGTAGAAAAAGAGAGAGGGGAAGAGATGAGAGAGAGACAGAAAGAGAGAGAGAAAAAGAGAGGGGAGAAAAGAGAGAGGGGGAGAGATGAGAGAGACAGAAAGAGAGAGCAAGAGAACGAGAGGCGTGAGAGAAAGAGGGGAGTGAAAAAGAGAGAGACAGAGAAAAGGAGAGAGAAGATAGTGAAAGAGGAGGAGAAAAAGAGAGAGGGGCAAGAGATGAGAGAGAGACAAAAAGAGAGAGTGAGAGACAGAGAGGAGCGATAAGGTAAGAGATAGAGAGAGAGCAAAAGAGAGTGAGACAGAGAGGAGCAAGAGAAAGAGGGGGAGTGAAAGAGAGAGAGAAAGAGAGGGAGACAGAGAGGAGCAATAGGGTAAGAGAAAGAGAGAGAAGAGTAATAGAAGACAGAGAACAAAGGAGAGAGTCAGAGAGGAAAAAGACAGAAAGAGAGAGAAGAGAGGAAAGAGGGTGAGAGAGAAAGAGAGAGAAAGGAGAGATAAGAGAGAGAAGAGAGTTGAAAGAGAAGAGGAATAGATGAGAGAGAGAGAAAGAGAGAGCGAGAGAGACCAGAGAGGAGCGATAAAAAAGAGGGGGAGTGAAAGAGAGGAGAGGATAGAGAGAGGAGAGAGAGAGACAGAGGAATGGGGGTAAAAGATAGAGATAGAAAAGAGAGCAAAAAAGGAGAGAACAGAGAGAGAGAGAAAATAAAGAGTGAAAGAGTTAAAAAAGGTAGCCGAGGGAAGAAGAGAGAGAGAAAGAGAGAGAGAGAGAGAGAGAGAGAGAGAGAAAGAGAAAAAGGAGAGGGAGAGAGAAAGGGAGAAAAGAAAGTGAAAAGAGAGAGAGAGAATAAGAGCTGGGGGAGGGAGAGAGAGAGATGAGAGAGAGAGAAGAGAGAGATAGGGAGAATGACTGAAAGACAGAGGAGAAAGACAGAAAGCGAGAGAGGAAGGAGAGAGTATAAGAGAGTGAGAGAGGAGAGAGACAGAGAGAAAGAGAAAGGAAGGAGAGAGAGAAGAGAGCAAAAGTGAGAGGAGAGAAACAGAGAGAGGAGAGAGCAAATGAGAGGAAAGAAGAGGCAGATAGAGAAGAGAGGGAGAGAGAAAGAGAGTGGAGAGGGAGAGAGAGGCGAAAAGAAAGAGCAAAAGAGAGAGGGGAGAGAGAGAAAAGAGAGCACAAGAGAGTGATAAAAAGAGACAGAGAGCGAAGACTAAGAGAGTGATAGAGAGGAGAGAAAGAAAGTGAGAGAGAGAATGAGAGAAAGATATGGGTGAGAGAGAGGGGGGGATAGAGAGAGGAAGGAGAGAGAGGACAGGGGGAGAGAGAGGAGAAGGAGAGGGAGAGCAAAGGAGATAGAGAGAGAGAGGGGGGAAAGGTTGAGAGAAGCAAAGGTGAGAATTGAGAGGAGCAAGAGAAAGGAGCTGGGAATAAAGTAATTTAGTGAAGGCAAAAATGTGAAAAGAAGAGGGGAAAGAGAGAGAAGTGTAAAGTAAAAGGAGTAAAAAAAAAAAACTAAAGAAGTAAATAGAGGTGGGAGAGGAATGGATAGGAAATGAGTATGTTAGAGAGATTCGGGTGATTTACTCACACAGGCCTAGGAGACACTCAGACTTGTCAGATTGAAGGATTGGGTGATACACTCTAAAATCTGAACATTCCTTCTGGCCCATAATTTGCATTTGGTCAGAGAAGAAGAGGAGATGAGCATCACTGACAGATGACTCTGGTGCCACTTATCACAAGCAGGAACAATAGTGACTGAAGCAGGTTTTTTAATAGACATTAGCAATTATTGCCACCACATGGTGGTCATACACAGGAGTCACCCAAACAGGAAGAAAACAGCCAGAACAGGCCGATATCATCTCATAAATATGAGTCGTTTAAAAGAGTCATTACAGAACTTTTTTCTTCATCTGAACCTGACTGGGTAGTGAAGGTGAAGATAGATTAGATGGAAATACTGCTATTGTAAACCAGCCCATGTAGAGTCAGTGTGAGCGGAAAATAGAGAGGGGAAAGGTGATTGAAAATGAGGTGCAAAGGGAGAGAGAGAGGTGAGGGTTAAAAGAGAGAGGAGAGTGCAGAGAGAAAGAGAGGGGTGAGAATGGGAGATAGAGAAAAATAGAAGTTATGAAATAGGAGGGTGAAAAAATAGAGAGGAATGGGGGGATAGAGAGGAGTATGGGATAGAGAGGAGTGGGTGGATGGAGAAGAGTGGGGGGATAGAGAGTAGAGGGGGGTAGAGAGGAGTGGGGGGATGGAGAAGAGTGGGGGGATAGAGAGGGTGGGAGGGGGGAGAGAAGAGTGGGGGATAGAGAGTAGAGGGGGATAGAGAGGAGTGGGGGGATGGAGAAGAGTGGGGGGGAGAGAGAGAGGGGAGTAGAGAGGAGTGGGGGGATGGAGAAGAGTGGGGGGATAGAGAGTAGAGGGGGGTAGAGAGGAGTGGGGGGATGAGAGAGAGTGGGGGGATAGAGAGGAGTGGGGGGATGGAGAAGAGTGGGGGGATAGAGAGTAGAGGGGGATAGAGAGGAGTGGGGGGATGGAGAAGAGGGGGGGGATAGAGAGGAGAGGGGATAGAGAGTAGTGGGGGGATGGATAAGAGTGGGGGGATAGAGAGTAGAGGGGGATAGAGAGGAGTGGAGGGATGTAGAAGAGTGGGGGGATAGAGAGTAGAGGGGGATAGAGAGGAGTGGGGGGGGGATGGAGAGAGAGTGTGGGGGGAGAGAGGGAGATAGAGAGGGGGATAGAGAGGAGTGGGGGATGGAGAAGAGTGGGGGGGATAGAGGGGAGTGGGGGGGAGAAAGAGAAGCGGGTACAAAAGGGTGGAAAAAACGGAAGAGTAAGGTGATAGAGTAGAGGGGGGTAGAGAGGAGTGGGGGGACAGAAAGGAGAGAGGACATAGGGAGGAGTGAGGGGGGGGGTACCGAGTAGAGGGGGATAGAGTGGAGTAAGGACATAGAGAGGAGTGGGGGGGGGGACAGAGAGGAATGAGGACATGGAGAGGAGTAAGGACATATAGAGGAGTGGGGATACGTAGAGGAGTGAGGACATGGAGAGGAGTGGGAGGACATAGAGGAGTGAGGACATAGAGAGGAGTGGGGGGACATAGAGGAGTGAGGACATAGAGAGGAGTGAGGACATGGAGAGGAGTGAGGACATGGAGAGGAGTGAGGACATGGAGGGGAGTGGGGGGACATAGAGGAGTGAGGACATAGAGAGGAGTGAGGACATGGAGAGGAGTGGGGGGAGGGACATAGAGAGGAGTGAGGACATAGAGAGGAGTGAGGACATGGGAGGAGGGGGGGGGGGACATAGAGAGGAGTGAGGACATGGAGAGGAGTGGGGACATAGGGAGGAGTAGGGGGGGTACCAAGTAGGGGGGACAGAGTGAAGTGTGGACATGGAGAGAAGTGGGGGGATAGAGGGGAGTTTGGGGGGGGGGTAGAGAAGCGTGGTGAAATAGAGAAGAGTGGGGGATAGAGAGGAGTGGGGGGAGTAGAGAGGAGTGGGGGGGGGGGGTAGAGAAGAGTGGGGGATAGAGAGGAGTGGGGGGGGGGGTAGAGAAGAGTGGGGGAATAGAGAAGAGTGGGGGATAGAGAGTAGAGGGGACAAAGAGAGGAGTGGGGAGAGAGAGAAAGAAATGAATGGAGAGAGACATAGGAAGGAGTGGTGGCAGAGTGTAAAGAAAAGAGGAGAGAGGAAAGGAAGACAGAGGAGTGAGAAGGGAGAGGAGACAGTGGAGTTGGGAAATAGAGATTAATGGAGGAAAGGTTTAACTAAATTGTTGTGTTTGGCTCACCATACATGTTACAATCTGACTATACAATCTCCATATACATTCAGCTTTAAGGGCTGGTTCACACGAGAACACATTATGGGAAAGGTGCGTTCTGTGTGCGTTTGCCGCACTGCAGGTGAACATGCTGCCCTTGCAATCTGCCTGCCAATGAATTGTTAATGGCACCCCAAATGCAGATTGTAAATGCAGTGCATTTATGGACACCAAATCACATGCTACCAATGAACCGTGCTGTTTGGTTCGGTGCGTTTTTTAAGAATAGAGCAAGCAATATGTTTTCCAGGGTCCAGCGCAAACTGCAACCCATTCAAATCGATGGACTGTCAAGGGAATGAGTGGGAATCACGCAGGAATACGCCCATTCCTGTGCAATCCTGGTGTTACCCGACCCTAAATCTACCAAAACGATGGGGGTTATTTACGAAAGGCAAATCCACTTTGCACTACAAGTGCGAACTACAAGTGCAAAGTGTGCTTGAAATTGCACTGAAAGTGCACTTGAAATTGCGTCGCTGTAAATCTGAGGGGTAGATCTGAAATGAGGGGAAGCTCTGCTGATTTTATTATCCAATCATGTGCAAGCTAAAATGCTGTTTTTTTTTTTATTTTCCTTGCATGTCCCCCTCGGATCTACAGCGACTGAACTTCTAACTGCACTTTCAGTGCAATTTCAATTGCACTTTTGCACTTGTAGTGCAAAGTGGATTTGCCTTTAGTAAATAACCCCCAGTGTGACACTATGTAAGACTATGCAATCAATTTGTATCCAATCAACAGGCACATAATACTTGCTGGTAGATCTAGAGGAGATTGTACAGTCGGATTGTAACATGCGTGGTGAGCTTTAGAGAGAATGCTGCAGATCGATTTATAACATTGGAGAGTCCGGACACAATAAATGGTGTGAAGATTCACTTTCATTATTATTCAGGTAAGAAGCAAATGTCGGTTTACTTATTTCTTCTGCACCTGATTGGATAGTTGAGGTGAATATTCACAGCAATTATTTTTAGTAAATCAGCCGAAGTTTCCAAGAATGTCAATCAATCTGCAAAATCCTACAAATCTTACATTTCTCCACCGATTCATAAATCGATTGTCCACTGAACAGAAAATCTCCATCCGGGCAAATCAAAAAAATCACAAATTTAATGAATTTCGCTCAATTTGAGAATCAATTTTGGAATATCTAATAAAAGTGCAACAAAGATGATCAGGAGCACAGAAGATGTATTATACAGCCCCCCCCCCCCCCCCCCACAGAAGATGGAATTGTATAATACAGCCCCCCCCCCCCCCCACAGAAGATGGAATTGTATTATACAGCCCCCCCCCCCAGAAGATGGAATTGTATTATACAGCCCCCCCCCCCCACAGAAGATGGAATTGTATTATACAGCCCCCCCCCCCCCCCCCCCCCCCCAGAGAGAAACCCCCCAAGATGGAATTGTATTTGTATTACACCACCCCCCCCCAGAAGATGGATTTGTATTATACAACCCCCCCCCCCCCACAGAAGATGGATTTGTATTATACAGCCCCCCCCACAGAAGATGGAAATTGTATTATACAACCCCCCCCACAGAAGATGGAAATGTAAATATATACCCCCACCCCCCACAGAAGATGGAAATGTATTATACACCCCCCCCCCCCCACAACCCCCACCAGAAGATGGAATTGTATTATACAGCCCCCCCCCCCCCCACAGAAGATGGAAATGTATTATACAGCCCCCCCCCCCACAGAAGATGGAAATGTATTATACAGCCCCCCCACACAGAAGGATGGAATTTTCCCATTATACATCCCCCCCCCCCCACAGAAGATGAATTGTATTATACAGCCCCCCCCCACAGAAGATGGATTTGTATTATACAGCCCCCCCCCCCACCCCCCCCCCATGGATTGTATTATACAGCCCCCCCCCCCCCCCCACAGAAGATGGAAATGTATTATACAACCCCCCCCACAGAAGATGGAATTGTATTATACAGCCCCCCCCCCACCCCCACAGAAGATGGATTTGTATTATACAGCACCCCCCCACAGAAGATGGAATTGTATAATACAGCCCCCCCCCCCCACAGAAGATGGAATTGTATTATACAGCCCCCCCCCCCCCCCCCCCACAGAAGATGGATTTGTATTATACAGCCCCCCCCCCCCCCCCCCCCCCCCCCCCCCCCCCCCCCCACAGAAGATGGATTTGTATCATACAGCCCCCCCCCCCCCTACGAGGAAGATTTGTATTATACAGCCCCCCCCCCCCCCCCCACAGAAGATGGATTTGTATTATACAGCCTGACCTGGGGCTGTTCATACTCCATTGTCCCTCATTTGTTCTATTTCCTTAATGAACCCCATAAAGAGGGGTTCAGTGGGCCCCCCACTCCCCTCTCAGATGATGCAGACACTACTCAACGTCACTTTGGGGTTGATTTACTAAAGGCAAATAGACTGTGCACTTTACAAAGTGCAGTTGCTCCAGAGATTAGTAAATGAAGGAAAGCTCTGCTGACTATCATCATCCAATCATGTGCAAGCAAAGATGCTGTTTTTATTTTATTTCCCTTGCACATGATTGGGTATTCTTTGCTAAATTGAAGCTTTACCTCATTTACTAAGCTCTGGAGCAACTGCACTTTGCAAAGCACACAATCTATTTGCCTTTAGTAAATCAACCCCCTATATCTCCCATAATCCTCTATACAGGCATTACCCCCACTTTGAAGCACACAATGGGGTTTGTTTACTAAAGCTGGGAAGTGCAAAATCAGGCTCAACCAATGAGCTTCCAGGTTTTATTACCAAAGCTTAAGTGAACAAGCTGGGGTTAGAAGCTCATTGGTTTCTATGCAGAAGTGAGCCTGATTTTTGCACTTTCCAGCTTTAGTAAATAACCCCCATTGTGTACTTAAAAGTGGGGTATGTATGTACTGGCTTCATTCAGAGCACTGTGTGCCCCAGATCCCATCACAACTCTATATACTGATCATTATAATGTTCCTATAGACAGGGGTGGACTGACAACTCATGGGGCCCCTGGGCAATAGGAAATTATGGGGCCACACAGTATACACACACACAGTATACAATCACACAGTATACACATACATGTACACACAGTATACACAGACATGTTTCTATTGGCTGAGAAGGTACTGGAGAGGTGGGGCAGCTATAATCTCAGGATTTTTAGACCAAAAGGATGTCGGTAAGGGACATTTCAAAAACAGATGTAAAAAAAACACAGATTTTTACATACTGTCCCTGGTTTTACTGAGCCTGGCAACCCTGATGGGGCCCCCTAGTGGCCCGGGGGCCCTCGGGAAGTGCCCGAGTGGCCGACTGGTCAGTCCGCCCCTGCCTATAGATCACACACAGGATTACAGCCAGGCAATGGACCTGGATTTTATATCAATAATCATTATTATAATTCCAGTCTTTGCTCATTTCTCTTATCCCCGAAGGTCATCAGCAATCGATTTGAATGATTGAGAATGGAAATAATAGATACAACATGGAGACACCACCAAGCAGGGCTGATATTGCACTTTTGGGTTTTATTCAGTTGTAGTGCATCGACCTGTGTACTTTCCTTTTTTTTTTTATACAGAGAATGATTGATTTTCCTATAATAAAAAGGTAGAAGGTGCTATGTACAATTCCAATAATAGATTAAAGATCTGTATTGTACAGAGAGTGTTTGTTCCATTTTATGATAGAGACATTACAGAGGAAATACTGTATAACAGCAGTAATAAGCTATAAGGGCGCTTATACACTGATAAATACGGTTCTCATATACAAGGATTGGGGGTCCAGAAATTCCAATATTAGGGCAGAAATTATTATTGCTATTCCAGGAAGTGTTCAGATGGGGGGGGGGGGGGACTCTTTAAGTGGCCACACTGGTCAGATTTATATCATCCAGATAATAAACAATCCATGAACCATATACATACAATCAAATAGATGAGGGGTTCTATTTTTTTTTTTTTATAACTATTTATGAGTATTGATAAACATGTTGGTGCATATTTGCCATTGTTACAATACATGAAAATGCACCAAAATGCCAATTAAATGCCCCACCCTCAGAAAATGCAAACTTTACCCCAATTAACTTCTATCAAATAATTATTGGAATCAGAACCCCCCACACACTGCATAAATGTGGATTTAACTGATATCTGACTGTGTGACCAGCTTATTCCTCCCTCTGGGGGGGGGGGGGGGGGCACAGGGTAATATGGAGGAGGGTGGATCTATCATGAACTTAGGGGCACCAGGGTACAGTGGAAGATGGTAGATCTATCTAGATCGATGGGGCCCCCAGGTTAAATTGAAAGAAGGTGGATCTATCTAGAACTCAGGGGCTCCAGGGTAATATGGAAGAGGGTGGTTC
Organism: Lithobates sylvaticus; assembly: GCA_028564925.1. Taxonomy (NCBI): domain Eukaryota; kingdom Metazoa; phylum Chordata; class Amphibia; order Anura; family Ranidae; genus Lithobates; species Lithobates sylvaticus. The sequence continues at coordinate 16,800,126 of CM053036.1, read as the reverse complement.
TATCTAAAACTCAGGGGCCCCATATGGAAGAGGGTGGATCCATCTATAACTCAGGAGCCACAGGGTACAATGGAAGAGGGTGGATCTATCTAGAACTCAGGGCCCCCAGGGTAATATGGAGAAGGATGGATCCATCTAGAACTCAGAGGCCCCAGGGTAATATGGAGAAGGATGGATCCACCTATAACTCAGGGGCCCCAGGGTACAATGGAAAAGGGTGGACCTATCTAGAATTCAGGGGCCCCATGGTAATATGGAAGTGGGTGGATCCATCTAGAACTCATGGGCCCCAGGGTAATATGGAAGAGGGTGGTTCTATGTAGAACACAGGGGCTCCAGGGGAACATGGAAGAGGATTGATCTGTCTAGAACTCAGTGGCCCCAGGGTGATATGGAAGAGAATGGATCCATCTATAACTCAGGGGCCACAGGGTACAATGGAAGAGGGTGGATCCATCTAGAACTCATGGGCCCCTGGGTAATATGGAAGAGGGTGGGTCTATGTAGAACTCAGAGGCCCCAGGGTACTATGGAAGAGGGTGAATCCATCTAGAACTCAGCGGCCTCAGGGAAATAGGGAAGATGGTGGATCTATCTAGAACTCAGGGGCCCCAGGGTGATATGGAAGAGGATGGATCTGTCTAGAACTCAGGGGCCCCAGGGTGATATGGAAGAGAATGGATCCATCTATAACTCAGGGGCCACAGAATACAATGGAAGACGGTGGATTCATCCATAACTCTGGGGCCACATGGTACAATGGAAGAGGGTGAATCCATCTAGACCTTAGGGGCCCCAGGGTAATATGGAAGAATGTGGATCTATCTAGAATTCAGGGGCCCCAGGGTAATATGGAAGAGGGTGGATCCATCTAGAAGTCGGGGGTCCAGGGTAATATGAAAGAGGATGGATCCATCTAGAAGTCAGTGGGTCCATGGTAATATGGAAGAGGGTAAATCCATCTGGATCTCAATCTTATACTATTTATGACATCATAAACTTTGACTGTGAAATGTGCTGATCATAGATCGATATGTTTCCAATACTTATCTCATGTCCATCGGCTGTGTTAGGGTACAGGCCTGCTGGAATTTGTAGTCCAGCTGTAGAGTGCTATAGATAGACACAGAGCTGCCATACACTGACAGCCAGCACCGTCCATTGTCTGTGTCACACAATGCATCCCATAGATCAGGCTTGCTGTCATCTGCCCCATCCGCAGGAATTAAGGGGTTAAGGCATCCTTTTAAAGGGCTGGTGATCGCGTAGTTGGGGTAGTTTGGAGTTTCTGCCAGTGTGCATGTCATCAGACAGACAGTTTATAATAATGATAATAATAATACCTCGTGTCACAATATCTGTTGGCTGATCCATGGAGCCCAACCTCGGTCAGGGAGCCCCCCTGGGCCATGGAACCCCCCTGGGTCAAGAAGCCCCTCTGGATCATGGAGTCTCCCTGGGCTAGGAATCCCCCCTGGGCCATGAAACCCCTTGATCATGGAGCCCCCCCTGGGTCATGCAGCCCCCCTGGGCCATGAAGCCCCCCTGGGTCATGCAGCCCCCCTGGGTCATAAAGCTCCCCTGGGTCATAGAGCACCCCCAGATCCTGGAGGTCTGTGTGTCCAGTAGAGAAGTCTCTGTGCCAGTCCTACCAGGCTCGGATCCCTTGTAAAGTCCCCTGGCAGGTGGGCACTGAGGGCCCTGTGTGGTTCTGGCCTTGTGTGGCATTGCCCAGCTGGCTGAGGTTGCCCATGCCGACAAAGGGGTTGGTCCCTGGGTTGTGCTGGATGGGGGGGATGCCGGAGTAGCTGCAGCTGTAGTTGGTGTTGTAGGAAGGGCTGTTGTTGTAGCTGTAGGCCGGGTAGCTGTTGTAGGTGTAAGGACTGGCACTTACATTGTAGGCATTGTTATAACCCTGACTGCCAGCAATGCAAGGCTTCCCATCCCGGACCAGCACTGGTACTGCCACCCTCCTCGGGGGTGGGGGTGGGTGGTGGGGGCCCATCTCCAGGGACTTGTCCTGCCTCTGCCTCTTACACTTGTATCTCCTGTTCTGGAACCAGATCTTCACCTGGGTGGAGGTGAGCTTCAGGCTGCTGGCCAGGTGTTCCCTCTCTGGGGCAGACAGGTACCTCTGCTGCTTGAACCTTCTCTCCAACTCAAAGACCTGAGCCTGGGAGAAGAGCACCCGGGGCTTCCTCCGGCTCCTCTGCTTGGGTCTCTCCGACTCCTCCGACTTTTCCTCCGGATGGGGCGACTTGCTCAAGTAGCAGGCCTCTGTGCAGAGAGAGGGGAAGCAGATTACCAGCATAATATTCCACCATAGACACATCCTGACACCACTTGGGGGGGGGGGGGGGGGGTTAGTGACTCTGAAATCCAATCAATCATAGAAACATAAAATCCCAAAATTATATCAATTACCTTTTATTTATATTAATTTGTAACATTATAATGGCGCTTTATAATGTGTGTATTATAATGCAGCTGATGGGAGACAAGATTCATTTCCAGAGAAAAGATCTTATTTTCTATAAATATTCAGAGAGTTTTATCTGAATTTGTCCTGAAAATTGCTACATTTTGTAAACCAGAAAAACTCGGGAGATTCCGGCCGGGCTGAGATTAGAAAACTTCAGAAAAATAGAAAAAGTGAAATATTACATAGAAAACTCCATTCAGAACATTCTCCTGGCTTCAGTTCTGGGTGGATCTTCTTTTATTTTTATCTGTCTGATGATCAGGAAATTGATTTTGTTTCACTTTTGTTTTATAAATTTGTTTATTTCTATTTTTTTTCTTCAAAAACAGATTGATTGGTTATCGAAGAATAATATTTCCTTTTATTATCTGATCGGAGGATACAAATCCTCATTCATCGACAGATCGTCCTGTTATCGAGTTATTGCTTTAATTCTATTCCTGAAAGCTCAGATCTTATAATTCCCCAAAAGGGATCAATAAAATGAGTATTGGAGGAGCTCAGGAGATTCTTCTTCTTATATTCTTTAAAAAGAAGCAGTACTGCTGGTTTGTATATATAAATATATATAAATATCTATCTATCTATCTATAGATTTATCTATCTATCTATCTATCTATCTATATATATACATATATATACATCTCTCTCTCTCTCTCTCTCTCTCTCTATATATATATATATATATATATATATATGTATTAATACGTATGTTTATTATTGCTATAACATTGTTGCTGTGTTTTTTGTAACCTACTAATTATGCATAATGATACATGCATATCTATCTATCTATCTATCTAATTAGATAGATAGATAGATAGATAGATAGATAGATAGATAGATAGATAGATATAGATAGATAGATAGATAATAGATAGATAGATAGATAGATTTAAATATATATCTATATATCTATATCTATCTATATCTATCTATCTATCTATCTATCTATCTATCTATCTATCTATCTATCTATCTATCTATCTATATATTACTACTATAACAATATTACAAGGGCTGTTTTTTAGTGTTATAATTGTTGATGTTTTGTATTATTATTATTATTATTATTACTATTATTGCTATACTACCCCATGGATATGTGTCTGTAGCTTATCCTTGTGGTCAATTTAATTTGTATGCTTTTGCCGAAGGATGCAATAAAACTTATGAATATGAGGTTGTCCTGTATTATTATTATTATTATTATTAATATTATTCTATGTTGTGATTTTTTTTTGTATTATTATAATTGCTGTTGTTACATATTATATTATTATAAGACAGAAGTTACTGATCCCTTCTGTACATTCTGACCAAAATAACAGCAAAAATAACAACAACAATAATAATAATAATATAATAATAATAATAAGGTTGCTGTTGATGATATTATTATGATAATTATTATTGTTATTTTTGCTGTTGTTTTGGTCAGAATGTACTGAAGGGAACAGTGACTATACTGTCTTATAATAATATAATATGTAACAACAGTTATTATAATAATACAACTCGATGAACCACTTGTCTTTCCATGCTGTCACTTTTCTATGTTACTATGCTTCTAGTAGTGGTGATAATAATAATAATAATAATAATAATAATAATAATAATATAACGATGATATGATGATGATGATGATTATTATTATTATTAATACTATAGAAGCATAGTAACATAGAAATGAGACAGCAGAAAACCAAGTGGTTCATTCAGTTGACCGTTTTTTTTTTTGTTTTTTTTTAATCTATACATTTTTTTTTTTTTTTGGTATAGATCTATGTTTGTCCCAGTCATGTTTAAATCCACTGTTGACTATCTCCCTACCTATGCTGGAAGTCTATTCCAACCATCAACTACTCTTTTAGTAAAATAATACTTTCTAAGACTCTTCATCTTGGCTTCATACTTCTGCCCTGCTGAACCTGATTCACCCCCTTCTTGGATTTATTATACTATATTGTTGTTTTGAATTATCTATCTATTATTACTACTATGCTATGTTGCTTTTGATTTGATGTATTATTAGGTTGCAGTTGCTATAATTGTGATTGTTTTATAATAATATTATTATGCCATTGCGTTTGTTTTGCATTATATTTGTTGTTGTTTTTTTTTTCCTTATTGGAATATATTTCTCTTGCTGTCTTCTAGTAGTATTATTATACAATGTTGCTGTTGTTTTGTATTATGATTATTATTATTATACTATGTTGCTGTTGTTTTGTATTATGATGATTATTATTATACTATGTTGCGGTCGTTTTGTATTATTATTATTATTATACTGTGTTGCTGTTGTTTTGTATTATGATGATTATTATTATACAATGTTGCTGTCGTTTTGTATTATGAATATTGTTATTATACTATGTTGCTGTTGTTTTGTGTTATTAAGATTATTATTATACTGTGTTGCTGTTGTTTTGAATTATGATTATTATTATTATACTGTGTTGCTGTCGTTTTGTATTATGATTATTATACTGTGTTGCTGTTGTTTTGTATTATTATTATTATACAATGTTGCTGTTGTTTTGAATTATGATTATTATTATTATACTGTGTTGCTGTCGTTTTGTATTATGAATATTGTTATTATACTATGTTGCTGTTGTTTTGTATTATGATGATTATTATTATACTGTGTTGTTGTCGTTCTGTATTATGATAATTATTATTAGTATACTGTGTTGCTGTTGTTTATGATGATTATCATATTCCATGTTGCCGTTATTTTGTGTTATTATTATACTATTGTTACTCCTAGACTATATTTCGTCAGTTTTTTCCCCTCGGTATATATTTCACACGCTGTCTTTTTCTAGTATTATTACACTATGTTCTTGTTGTATTGTGTTGTTACTATTATATTATATTTTGGCAGTTTTGTATGACGATTATAATGTGTTGCTGTTGTTTTGTGTGATTCGTATGATAGAATATTTCGTCTGTTTTTCTCTCTGTTGATCTATATTTGTCATGCTGTATTCTTCTAGCATTATTACTCCCTTGCTTTTTTGCACTATTGTATTGCTGTTTTGTGCTATTATTATTATTATTGCTGTTTTTGTGATGGTCGGTATTTGCTTTATTCTTCTAATGTACTCACTGTTGCTCGAGTCTCCCATCGGCTCGTCATCCTCGTCCTCCTCTTCTTCCTTGTGCACATAGGTGTCGGGGGTGATGGTCACCTCGCCGTGGCCCTCAGGGGCCCCTATAGAGTTCAGGTAGGAGAGTTTGTCCAGCATACACGAAGCCTGGTGGAAGTCCCCATCCTCCAGCTCCTGGTGGGGCCCCCTGGGCTGCTGCTGCTGGCACTGGGGCCCCCGGTTGAGGATGTCTTTGACAGAGAAAGGTGTGGAAGTGACTGGACTTGGTAACATCATCAGAAAAGGATCAATAAATGAAGGTGAGGGAGGAGGGGGGGGGCCCGATGATAAACGATGGAAGGGGCTCTGCTGTCTACTCAGCCTCCATTAGCCTGGATCTGGGGCTCTGGGTTTTGTTACAGGCAGAGCAGGCAAAGGCTGAAGGCTTGGGGAAGGCACAGGCCACGCCCCCTCCCGGGTGACGTCACCATGCAGCTTGTCAACCACCCTTCCCTTTATCATAAAGAAGGAAAGGGGGGTGGGGGGGTGGTGATTGGTCTGTGGGTGATGGGAGCCCCGCCCACAGGCTGAGTTCCCCCCGGAAAGGGTGCTGGGAGGAGAGGAAGGATCCTTCAAGGCTCAGGCCTCTATTAACCCTTCATAGGAGGCCAAGTGTTCCCAGCCAGCTCACAGCAATCCAGCAGCCAGCCAAGTTAAACAATTAGTAAGTGTTGGAGCTCATTATTGTCTTTATTG
>CM053036.1:16783790-16788790 GCA_028564925.1 Lithobates sylvaticus | reverse complement strand
TTTAGACTTGCACACTGAGAAAAAGTGGTGTACATTCTAGAGACATTCCTATCTATAGCCCTTCACACTAAAAAAGACTGGGGTACATGCCAGAGGCATACCTATCTATAGACCTTCACCCTGTAGACGACTGGGGTACATGCCAGGTGTATAGATAGGTATGTCTCTGGAATGTACCCCAGTCTTCTTCAGGGTGAAGGTCTATAGATAGGTATGTCTCAGGAATGCACCACAGTTTTCCTAAGGGTGAAGGTCTATAGATAGGTATGCAGTATCGGGACAAGGTCATCTACAGCACAGGGCAAATATGCCAAACTGGCCCCCACCTCCAAGATGTATGAGCTTTATGGGTCAACACCCCCCCCCCCAAAAAAAACAAGAAAGCACATATCTGCATTAACCCCTAAAATCCCCCCTTCCTCTAAGTACAAATCTGTCCCCATGCTGAAATGTCCCCCAGTCTTCTTCACGGTGAAGCTTTATAGATAGGTATGCCTCTGCCACGTACCCCACTCTCCTTCAGGGCAAAGGTCTATAGATAGCTATGTCTCTGGTAGGTATCCCAGTCTTCTTCGGGGTGAAGCTCTATACAATTGTATGTCTCTGGTATGTACCCCAGTGTTCTTCAGGGTGAAGATCTATCGATAGGTATGTTTTTGGCATGTACCCCAGTCTTCTTCAGGGTGAAGATCTATGGACAAGTATGCCTCTGATATGTACCCCACTCTTCTTCAAGGAAAAGGTCTATAGATAGGTATGTCTCTGGTATGTATCCCAGTCTTCTTCAGGGTGAAGCTTTATACATAGGTACATGTCTCCGGAATGCACACCAGTCTTCTTCAGGGTGAAGGGCTATAGAAAGGAATGTCTCTGGTATATACCCCAGTCTTCTTCAGGGTGAAGCTCTATAGATAGGTCTGTCTCTGGTATGTACCCCAGTCTTCTTCATGGCAAATGTCTATAGATAGGTATGTCTCTGGTATGTATCCTAGTCTTCTTCAGGGTGAAGGTCTATAGACAGGTATGTCTCTGGTATATACCCCAGTCTTCTTCAGGGTGAAGGGTTATAGAAAGGAATGTCTCTGGCATGTACCCCAGTCTTCTGCAGGGTCAAGCTCTATAGATAGGCATGTGTCTGGCATATACCCCAGTCTTCTTCAGGGTGAAGCTCTATAGATAGGTATGTCTCTGGTATGTACCCCAGTCTTCTTCAGGGTGAAGGGTTATAGAAAGGAATGTCTCCGGCATGTACCCCAGTCTTCTTCGGGGTCAAGCTCTATAGATAGACATGTGTCTGGCATATACCACAGTCTTCTTCACGGTGAAGCGCTATAGATAGGTATGTCTCTGGTATGTACCTCAGTCTTCTTCATGGCAAAGGTCTATAGATAGGTATGTCTCTGGTATGTATCCTAGTCTTCAGTGAAGTGGTAAAGATAGGTATGTCTCTGGCATTTACCCCAGTCTTCTTTAGTGTGAAGGTCTATAGATATGTCTCTGGCATGTACCCCTTTCTTCTTCAGGGTGAAAGTCTATAGATAGGTATGTCTCTGGTATGTACCCCAGTCTTCTTCAGTGTGAAGGGTTGTAGAAAGAAATGTCTCTGGTATGTACCCCAGTCTTCTTCAGGGTGAAGGGTTGTAGAAAGGAATGTCTCTGGTATGTACCCCCGTCTTCTTCAGGGTAAAGCTCTATAGATAGGCATGTGTCTGGCATATACCGCAGTCTTCTTCAGGGTGAAGGTCTATAGATAGACATGTCTCTGGTATGTACCCCAGTCTTCTTTAGGGTGAAGATCTATAGGTACTGTATGTCTCTGGCATGTACCCCAATCTTCTTCAGGGTGAAGGTCCTTATATGTGCAGAAACCTCCAGCAACCTCTGCATAGGGCTCTGTAGGTAGATAAACATCCAGCACGTGTGAAAATATAAAGGAGGCTTCTGCTCTCCAAATCTTGGCATTTTATGACTCAAAAAGTGTTGCCTTTTTCTTCTTTAACACATGTACCCAAGATGGATGATTTCACTGCCACAACCAATTAACATGCAATGGTCATCCATTATGAGGAGATTAGATGCTGTCGGGTATTTATCTCGTCATTACTGCTGTTTTTAAACCCTCTGCCTCAACAGGTTTGTAAAAAGTCAGATAAGATCTGCAGACACAGGAGAGATCCCTGACCTACCAGGTAGACTATATGCAGAGTATGGACCGGCCCATAGACAGTGCAGACTGACAGCTCCTACTGTATACAGATAGTAGGGCTCCAGATGCAATTAAAATTCCTGCAGCCGGTGTGGATGAGTGAGGAGCAGATAGCATCGCAGAGTGAGTAGCTGCTAGGGCCCTCTGCCTTATCTGCCGACAGGTCTAAGACCACCGACACCATCATTGCCTGACCATGGTGCAGACACCAGAAAATCCACCGACACCACCGTTACCTGACAATTATACAGACCCCAACACCACTGACACCACCATTCCCTGACAATTATACAGATCCCAACATCACCGACACCACCATTCCCTGACAATACAGACACCAACATCACCGACACCACCATTTCCTGACAATACAGACCCCAACATAACCGACACCACCATTCCCTGACAATTATACAGAGCCCAACTAAATCACCGACACCACCGTTCCCTGACAATTATACACAGACCCCAACTAAATCACCAACACCACCATTCCCTGACAATTATGCAAACCCCAACATCACCGACACCACCATTCCTTGATAATTATACAGACCCCAACACCACTGACACCACCATTCCCTGACAATTATACAGACCCCAGATAACGCACAGACACCACCATTCCCTGACAATACAGACCCCAACATCACAGACACCACCATTCCCTGACAATTATACAGACCCCAACATCACCGGCACCACCATTCCCTGACAATACAGACCCCAACATCACCGACACCACCATTCCCTGACATTTGTACAGACCCCAACTAAATTACCGACACCACCATTCTCTGACAATACAGACCCCAACACCACCGACACCACCATTCCCTTACAATACAGACCCCAACATCACCTACACCACCATTCCCTGACATGCACAGACCCCAACTAAATTACCGACACCACCATTCCCTGACATTTGTACAGTCCTCAGATAACCCACCTACACCACCATTCCCTGACAATACAGACCCCAACTAAATTACCGACACCACCATTCTCTGACAATACAGACCCCAACATCACCGACACCACCATTCCCTTACAATACAGACCCCAACATCACCGACACCACCATTCCCTGACAATACAGACCCCAACATCACCGACACCACCATTCCCTGACAATACAGACCCCAACACCACCATTCCCTGACATGCGCAGACCCCAACTAAATTACCGACACCACCATTCCCTGACATTTGTACAGCCCTCAGATAACCCACCGACACCACCATTCCCTGACAATTATACAGACCCCAGATAACCCACCGCCCGGCTTCCTCCATATTGCTATATTTAGAGGGGAGCCGAGAGGAAACCATTGTGCAAGGCTATCACTCCTTTATAGGAGATATCCTCCAATCTGCCATCTCCAATACATCCCATAGACTGCCAGCAATGTAGTACTCAGCCGGGCTCAGGGGACCTCAGGATTGTTCATATCCTTGTCATTGTTAATATTTGTTTATAAAGAATTTCTTCTTTTTTTAAACCTGGTTTTCAAGGAAGCAAAAAAAAAAAAAAAAAGAAGAAAAGTAAAAAAACAAGAAAATACAAAGAAGATCCTCTATTGTTCGTCGTTATTGCTACATTGCTGTTGTGGTGTTTGGAGTATTGTAGGACCTGAACTGTCTGTATTCATATTGTACAACTATATTGCTAAAAAATACTAAGTAATTGTCCTAAAAATGTAATATATTATTATTATTATTATTAATTAATAATAATAATAAAAAAAAAAAAATAATAATAATAATAATAATAATAATAATAATAAATAATAATAATAAAAAATAATAATAATATCATTAACAGCAACATTATTATTAAAATTACTATTAATATTATTATTGTTGTTGTTATTTTGGTCAGAATGTTCAGAAGGGAACATTAACTTCCAGGGAAGACCTCTACTGGGGATGGTTCTCCTATATGATCCCCCCCATCCAGTCACTCCATGGGGGTCTCCCATCATGCAGTGCGGCATACTGGAGTATGTCATAGATATGTTGAAAAGGAATAGTTTTGGGATCATCATACAGAAAACATTTTCCCTCAGATCTTCTATAGCTGCAGACAGCTGGATCTCTGATCTCCCTCTGATGTCATTATTTTGTCTGTCCTTCTATTTTCCCTGCCTGTGCAGTATTATTGCTCTATCACCCAGTAATGTGAATGTACTTCTCATCCATGCTGCTGATTGCTGAGTGCAGGTAGGACAGGACCTGTCCTGTGTACATTGCAGCCATTTTAAGGGATTATCCAGTAGTCAGATCTCCTCACATAGCAGCCCAGACAGGAGTAAAAGGAGTGCCTATAGTGAGTCCCCATGCCTCCTGCCATGCTGTGACCTGGAGGGGAATCTCTGCAGATCACAGGTAGGTCATCACAGGCAGCAAGGTCTGTTGGTACTTGTGGTGCCCCTACACACAGGGCTGTTATCTCTATGTACTGCCCCCAGGCCAGTGAAAGTGTCTGCTGCAGCCATCCATAGAGGAAGAGGCTCCTCAGGACAAGTAGGTGTTTGTAGATACAGAACTCTGGGCTTATCTTTATTTCTTACAGGGAACTCATAGTCCAGATTTGATAACAATTAGAGTGTTATCAGTGTGACATCCTCTGGGCTGCCTGGCCTTCCTCACACATCCATCCAGTTCCTGTAAGAGAGATTAAAATACAGACAGACCCCCCATCATAGCAGGACATAGAGATACCATATATTAGCACATAAGAGATACCATAGAATAGCACATAGAGATACCATATAATAGCACATAGAGA
>CM053036.1:14928790-14948790 GCA_028564925.1 Lithobates sylvaticus | reverse complement strand
GGTAGAGGAAAGGTGAGGACGGAGGGTAGGAAAGGAGGGGAGGGAGAGGTAGAGGTAGAAGAAGGAAGGAAGGAGAGGGAGAGGTAGAAGAGGAGAAGGAAGGAGAGGTAGAAGGAGAAGGAAAGGAAGAGAGGGAGAGGTAGAGGTAGAAGGAAGGAAGGAGAGGGGAGAGGTAGAGGTAGAAGGAAGGAAAGGAGAGGGAGAGGTAGAGGTAGAAGGAAGGAAAGGAGAGGGAGAGGTAGAGGTAGAAAGAAGGAAAGGTGAGGGAGAGGTAGAGGTAGAAAGAAGGAAAGGTGAGGGAGAGGTAGAGGTAGAAGGAAGGAAAGGAGAGGGAGAGGTAGAGGTAGAAGGAAGGAAAGGAGAGGGAGAGGTAGAGGTAGAAGGAAGGAAAGGAGAGGGAGAGGTAGAGGTAGAAGGAAGGAAAGGAGAGGGAGAGGTAGAGGTAGAAGGAAGGAAAGGAGAGGGAGAGGTAGAGGTAGAAGGAAGGAAAGGAGAGGGAGAGGTAGAGGTAGAAGGAAGGAAAGGAGAGGGAGAGGTAGAGGTAGAAGGAAGGAAAGGAGAGGGAGAGGGAAAGAAAAAAAAAAAAAAAGGAGGAAAAAGAAAAAAGAGAAAAAAAAAAAAAAGAAGAGAAAAAAGAAAAAAAAAAAAAGGGAAAAAGAGAAAGAAGAGTGAGAGCGAGAGAAAAGAAAAGAGAAGAAGAAAAAAAAAAAAAAAAAAAGAGAAAAAGAGGGGAGGGAGGAATAGATAAAGAAAGAAGAAAAAGAAGAGGAATAGGGAGCAAGAGAGAAAGCAGAGGAATAGGGAGGGAGAAAAAAAAAAAAAAAAAAAGAAGAAGAGGGAGAAAGAAGAGGGAGGGGAGAAGAAAGGGTGGTAGAGAGGAAGTGAGGGGGGGGGGGATAAAACTACCATTTGAAATAAAAAGCCAATATGATTTTCAGCATTTACAGTAAAGCAGAAATCTCAGTCTTGGGTGGAGCGCCTATCATGCAGGACAACTATAGAAGGTTCCGGCATTATGACATTTTTTCGGTAAAGTCGGGTCTGGCTAACCTTGATTTTTATCTTAACAATCTAGCAGAGGACGGAGAATGAAGCGTCTTGGTTTTTAGCAGAAGGAGGCCGTTACCTTCTGTCAGGGGACCGGCTCTCCTCCTCTGTGCTGTACACAGCGAGAGCAATAAAGTCACATTCTGGAGGACATAAAATACGGAAGCGAGTCGGTATGTAATGATACGGATCCTGTACTGGAGGACACCACCGAACAAACACATATTAACCAAGAAAGCGGCACAGCATACAACACAATTTTATAGACAACCATAACATTAAATGGGTTTTGTTTTCTTAAACTTTTACAACTGGTCATCAGTACCGACTTTACTAAAAAAGGAAAATACTCTGCAGTAGTTCCTCACAAACCTAACAGATTAGGAGATACAATAAAACGATGGAAGAATCATAAAGCTTCACACATTGGGGGAGACTAAAGCCTCAGACACGGTACAATTGTTGGCCAACCGAGTGTCTGATTTTTGTCCGAAGCGCGTGTGCCAGGATCTCGTCTTGCATATTAACGGTACACAATTGTCGTGCAACAAACACGAACGTATCGACGTACTACAAGGAATTTCAGCTCTTGAGCGCCACCCTTTGGAACCCTTCTGCTAATTTCGTGTTTGGTGAGCACTGATTCTGAGCATGTCAGTTTGTACTTTCGACTTGTGTGATGGATTTGTGTACTGGCCAAACGAAAATCAGACAACAGACCGCTGTCCGCCTAAAAATTTACTAGCCTGTCATTTAACATTTGTTGGCCAAAAGTTGGACAACAATTGTCAAAAAGGAGAGTACTAATAGTCAGATTTTAGGACAACAGTCTGTCAACGTACAATCCCCTGCCAACAGTCGTACCGTGTGTATGAGGCTTTACTGAGACTGGAGAGCTCAGACTCTGGTGCCGCTGTAGTGAATCAGATACCTATTGAGGGATACTGGACTTATAACCACCTGGTGTGATACGACCATCTTGGAGATAAGCGGTAGTAAATCAAAATAAAATTAAAAAAAAAAAACACAACAAAAAACACACAGCCTTGAAAAAGTATTCATACCCTTGAAATTTTCCACATTTTGTCATGTTACAACCAAAAATGTAAATGTATTTTATTGGGATTTTATGTGATAGACCAACACAAAGTGGCACACAATTGTGAAGTGGAAAGAAAATGATAAATGATTTTACATTTTTTTTTTTTTTACACATAAATAAGTGAAAAGTGTGGGGGGCATATTTGTATAGCCCCCCCTGAGCTAATACTTTGTAGAACCCCCTATTACAGCTGCAAGTCTTTTTGGCATCTAGAGATTTAAATGTTTGCCCATTCTTCTTTGCAAAATATCTCAAGCTCTGTCAGATTGGATGGAGAGCATCTGAACAGAAATTTTCAAGTCTTGTCACAGATTCTTAATGTGATTTAGGTCTGGACTGTGACTGGGTCATTTTAACACATGAATATGCTTTGATCTAAACCATTCCATTGTAGCTCTGGCTGTATGTTTCGGGTCGTTGTCCTGCTGGAAGGTGAACCTCACCCCAGTCTCAGGTCTTTAGCACACTAACAGGTTTTCTGCCAAGATTGTCCTGTATTTGGCTCAATCGATCTTCCCATTAACTGACCAGCTTCCTTGTCCCTGCGGAGGAAGAGCATCCCCACAACATGATGCTGCCACCACCATGTTTCACAGTGGGGATGGTGTGTTCAGGGTGATGTGCAGCGTTAGTTTTCCCCCACACATACCCTGTTTCCCCGAAAATAAGACCTAGCGTGATTGTCGGTGATGGCTGCAATATAAGCCCTACCCCCCCCCCCCCCCCCCAAAATAAGCCCTAGTTAAAGTCCTTGTAGGTCTTATTTATTTTTAGGGTAGGGCTTATTTTTGGGGAAACAGGGTAGGGCTTATTTGGGGGGTAGGGCTTATTTGGGGGGTAGGGCTTATATTGCAGCCATCACTGACAATCACGCTAGATCTTATTTTTGGGGAAACAGGGTAGGATTTTGCTTTTAGGCCGAAAAGTTCAATTTCGGTCTCCTCTGACCAGATCACCTTCTTCCACATGTTTGCTGTGTCCCCCACAAACTACAAACAGGACTTCTTATGACTTTCTTTCTCCAATGTCTTTCTTCTTGTCACTCTTCCATAAAGGGCAGATTTGTGGAGAACACGACTAATAGTTGTCCTGTGGACAGATTCTCCCACCTGAGCTGTGGATCTCTGCAGCTCCTCCAGAGTTACCATGGACCTCTTGGCTCTTCTCTGATGAATGCTCTCCATGCCCGGCCGGTCAGTTTAGGTGGACGGACATGTCTTGGTAGGTTTGCAGTTGTGCCATACTCTTTCCATTTTTGGATGATGGATTGAACAGAGCTCCATGAGATGTTCAAAGCTTGGGAGATTTATTTATTTTTTATTTTTTTATAACCCAAGCCTGCTTTATACTTCTCCACAACTTTATCCCCTGACCTGTCTGGTGTGTTCTTTGGCCTTCATGATGCTGTTTGTTCACTAAGGTTCTCTGACAAACCTCTGAGGGCTTCACAGAACAGATGTATTTATAATGAGATGAAATTACACACAGGTGGACTCTATTTACTAATTAGGTTACTTCTGAAGGCAATTGGTTCCACTAGATTTTAGTTAGGGGTATCAGAGTAAAGGGGGCTGAATACAAATGTACCCCCCACACTTTTCACATATTTATTTGTAAAAATGTAAAACCAATTATCATTGTCCTTCCACTTCACAATTATGTGCCACTTTGTGTTGGTCTATCACATAAAATCCCAATAAAATATATTTACATTTTTGGTTGTAACATGACAAAATGTGGAAAAACTCAAGGGGGTATGAATACTTATGATTTATAAAAAAAACACACAGCTGTGATGTCACCCAGACCGTCATTAACCAACAAAGTGCCCATAAATTACTTCTCTAGAATAGAAGGCTGGAATGTGTATGTGGATTCACGGAGATCTCAGACACGTCTCCCAATCATTCCCTTCCCCCGTCCACGCCACATTAACAAATCCTATCTGCGGAAAGTCATCTATGCGGGATGGATTTTTACCTGTAATTAGCAGACTTATAACGAGACTTAGCCAGTCGGCTCCGGCATCGATCTCCCGCTCGGGGGCCTCAGCAATGCAAATTCCACACCAGACGCTGCCAGCCACCGCGCTTCTCACATATTAATTACCCCAACGTGTCTCACCTGGAGGAAATATAGACAATATTTTATCACCGCTGTGTCAGAGACGCTCATTAGGAGGACAATTAAAGAAATCGCTGCAAACAATTGCCTCCTAATTGATGCTGTTTAATAATTATGAGAATGCAGGACATAAAAAATAAACACAAAACGTAAAGAGACCCTGTCGCCATAGAAAAAAAAAAATTTATATAAATTTTTTTTTTCTATGGCGACAGGGTCTTTTTACGTTTGTTTTAATTTTTTTTTATTATATATATATATATATATATATATATATATATATATATATATATATATATATATATATATATATATATATATATATATTTATATATATATATATCTTCAAGTCAGGCCATATCTGTAGAAGAAAAACATGGATACTTTCTTCTCAAACCATGAGAGATCTGCAGGAAAAACACCAATTCCAGGAGTCAACCTCCAGGTCCACACTGCACAGGAAATGATATACCGTATTTATCGGCATATAACACGCACTTTTTCCCCCTTAAAAATCGGGGGAAAGTCGTGGGTGCGTGTTATACGCCGATCCCCCCCCCCCCAAAAAAAAATTACAAAAATAGCGAGCGCCGATGAAAAAGACCGAGCCGACTGTTCAGCTCCGCTCGTAGTCCCGCCTCCCTGTGCTCGCTCCCGAAACAGCAGGAAGGCGGGACTCCGAGCGGAGCCGAACAGTCGGCTCTGTCTTTTTCGGCGGCGCTCGCGCCGTCTGTCTCGGCGGCCAGAAATTTAAACGTGGGCAAGGCTGCAAATGACGCTTAAATGTAAGTTATTTTTTTTCACTAAAATTCCCTCCTAAAACAGTTTTTCCTTAAAATGCCCTCCTAATCTTGGGGTGCGTGTTATACGCCGATAAATACGGTATATATAAAACAAATTTTATTAAAATTTGTTTGTTTATTATTAAAATTGTAATTATCATACCCAACAGGAGACAGGACGCGATCGCCTCCGCCGCTGGCTCTGGTAAGCGGCAGAGGGCACTGAAACGCGGCGAGAGGGCCCTCTACCACCGCCGATAAAAGTGATCTTGCGGCAAATTCGCCGCAGAGACGACTTTTATTTTGTAGCCGACCACCCACTGCAGAAGAGGATACCGGGGTTATGGCAGCTAGCTGCTGCCATAACAATATTCTCTTTTAAACAGCCGACGTAAAACTGTGGCGGACGGTCCCCGTAAGTGGTTAATGGCATTTTTATTACTTTTTTTATTTTTTATTAGTAATGGCGATATGTGATTTTTAGCTTGACTGCAACATTGCGGTGGACAGATCGGACACTTTTTTGGGATTGAGGAGGAGGTGAAGGAAGGCGAAGAGGAAGGCGAAGGCAAAGGCGAAGAGGAATGAGAAGGCGAAGAGGAATGAGAAGGCGAAGAGGAATGAGAAGGCGAAGAGGAATGAGAAGGCGAAGAGGAAGGAGAAGGCGAAGAGGAAGGAGAAGGCGAAGAGGAAGGAGAAGGCGAAGAGGAAGGAGAAGGCGAAGAGGAAGGAGAAGGCGAAGAGGAAGGAGAAGGAGTAGAGGAGGAGAAGGAGTAGAGGAAGGCGAAGAGGAAGGAGAAGGAGTAGAGGAAGGCGAAGAGGAAGGAGAAGGAGTAGAGGAAGGCGAAGAGGAAGGAGAAGGAGTAGAGGAAGGCGAAGAGGAAGGAGAAGGAGTAGAGGAAGGCGAAGAGGAAGGAGAAGGAGAAGAAGGAGTAGAGGAAGGAGAAGGAGAAGAAGGAGTAGAGGAAGGAGAAGGAGAAGAAGGAGTAGAGGAAGGAGAAGAAGGAGTAGAGGAAGGAGAAGAAGGAGTAGAGGAAGGAGAAGGAGAAGAAGGAGAAGGAGAAGGAGAAGGAGAAGAAGGAGTAGAGGAAGGAGAAGGAGAAGGAGAAGAAGGAGTAGAGGAAGGAGAAGGAGAAGAAGGAGTAGAGGAAGGAGAAGGAGAAGAAGGAGTAGAGGAAGGAGAAGGAGTAGAAGGAGTAGAGGAAGGAGAAGGAGTAGATGAAGGAGAAGGAGTAGATGAAGGAGAAGGAGAAGGAGTAGAGGAAGGAGAAGGAGAAGGAGAAGGAGTAGAGGAAGGAGAGGAAGGAGTAGATGAAGGAGAGGAAGGAGTAGATGAAGGAGAGGAAGGAGAAGGAGTAGAGGAAGGAGAGGAAGGAGAAGGAGTAGAGGAAGGAGAGGAAGGAGAAGGAGTAGAGGAAGGAGAGGAAGGAGAGGAAGGAGAAGGAGTAGAGGAAGGAGAAGGAGAGGAAGGAGAGGAAGGAGAGGAAGGAGAGGAAGGAGAGGAAGGAGAGGAAGGAGAGGAAGGAGAGGAAGGAGAGGAAGGAGAGGAAGGAGAAGGAGAGGACGGAGAAGGGAGGAGAAGAAAATGCAGCCATCACATCTAAGAATTAGTAATCTGCAATATAATAAAATGCTTGCTTTTGGGTTTATTACCGCTTTACATTCATCTTTCATTTGGATATAAATGGACAAATCTAGTGGAGGTAGATAACAATATATGTTATCACCACATAAGCTCCGGATATCTGCGGCGAAGTGTCTGAACTGTCAACCGTAGTCAAAATAAAATTTTAAATCAAAGTTAAAAAGAATTAAAAAAAAAACACACACACACACACACACACACACACACACACACACACACACACACAACAAAACAAAGGCCGTTCTAGCGAACGATCTCCCATCATTCTTCTGCTTCTTTCTTAGCAGTCGGAGAAGATCTGATGGCCTCTGATGACAGCCAGCAGTCTTTTCATTTTGCACCGACTCAAGCAAACCCGACACGGCGGGACTTCTTTACCCGCTGCTGCAGCACTACAGGAGCAGTAAGAAAAGGAAACCAGGACCGGAATGTTCTGGAGGAAGAACAATGAGACCGGAGTAGGTGTGAAAACAATAGCAGTTCTTCAGGTTTGCTGCAATAAATTAGCAATGAGTGTTAAAGAAAAACGAAATTTAGTTGTTATTTCGCGACTTGCACATTTGTATGCAGCATTTTAAGGCTTTGCGTTTTTTTTTTTTTATTATTAGCCAATAGAGAAAACTATTATCTGTTGCATCATTTGTTGCTAGGTATTTCAGCTTTTCCATTCGCTTTAATTTCTTCTTTTATTATTATTCATTATAATGGTTTCCAATGAGTCCTCTTCACATTAGGTGGCCAAAGTGTTTGAGTTTAATCCTCAGGATCTGTCCCTCCAGTGAATATTCAGGGTTGATTTCCTTCAGGATTGATTGGTTTGATCTTCTTGCCCTCCAAGGGACTTTCAAGAGTCTTCTCCAACACATCAATTCTTTCAATCAGTTCAAAAGCATCAATTCTTCAGAGTTCAGCCTTCCTTAAGCCTCGTACACACAATCGGATTTTCGGCAGGGAATTGTGGGATGACAGACTGTTTTCCTAAAATCCGACCATTAGTACGCTCCATCAGACAATTGTTGTCCAACTTTCTGCCAACAAATGTTGGATGGCAGGCTAGTAAATTTTCGGTGGGCAACGGTCTCTTGTCAGATTTTCCTCTCGTCTGTACACAAGTTGAAAGTACAAACACGCATGCTCGGAATCAATGCTCAACCAACACGACATTAGCAAAAAGGTGCCCAAAGGGTGGCACTCAAGAGCTGAAATTTCTCATAGTACGTCACTACGTTTGTGTTTGTTGGCCGACAATTGTGTACCGTTTGTATGCAAGACATAATCCTGGCACACGCCCTTCGTACAAAAGTCTGACACTTTGTTGGCCAACAATCTAATCGTGTGTACGTGGGCTTTATGGTCCAATTTTCACAGCCATAGGTTACTACTGGGAATAACATGACTATACAGCACTTTGTCGGCAAGGTGATGAGGCTTACTTCTAGGTAAAAATGAATATCTCCTCATTTTCATGAACTGGAAAGACTCCTTAATAGGTCATCCACTTCCTCTAGGGATAGCTTGTACCGAGAGGTTCTGCTATCGTCTTCCTCTTCCTTCTCATCCGAGTCCCTAAGTGAGAGAAGAGTACTTCCCCCTTCATCATTTGAGTCCTCAGTCTCCACTGGCCTGGATGAGGATGCTTTTGGACTAGTGGTGGATTCTGGGGCTCAACCTGAGCTGCTGGGTTCTGTACCAATATGGACTTGAAGGAACTCAGCGAGTTTGTAAGTTCCCTTACAGAGGAGAAGAAGTCCTTGTATTGCTGGGATGTTTCTTCCTCCGCCAGGTCTTTAATACAGGATCTGCACATCGCCTTCTGCCACGAATCTCTAAAGCCTCGTACACGCGATCGGACTTTAAAGCGGAAGTAAACCCATCGATTTAACAGTTTAAAAAAAAAAAAGGCATGCCGTGAATGCTAACTGCACATTGGCTGTGCTCTCAACCAAACAGTCAAACCATCCAATGGCTGGTGTCATAACGGATCACATGTGCAGCACCGTGGCAGTTGAAGATTAAACAGAGGCAAAGATGGCAGCTTCCTTGGCTGAAAACGATAGGAGGGTTTACTTCCACTTTAAACAAACTTTTCCGTGGATTTCTGTCCAAAGGGCGTTGGCCGTGAACTTGTATTGCATACACAGGATCAGACTTTTTCAGCCAACTTTCACCAAATCACGTGTTTTTTCTGCTCTTTACTGCCACCCTTTGGTCAACTTCTGTATTGTTGTCTGATCTTTTGCATTGGTATTGAGCATGCGTGTTTGTACTTTTTAACAGGATTTACCGGTTATCGGCAATCCTCCCTTTTACGCTGACAGTGCGTGAGAGCTGATAAGTGGCAATCCATACAGGGGACATCTACAATGATCATCAGGGTAGACCCAACAGAGCCCACCGGCGTACAGCCAACAGAGCCCACCGGCGTACAGCCAACAGAGCCCACCGGCGTACAGCCAACAGAGCCCACCGGCGTACAGCCAACAGAGCCCACCGGCGTACAGCCAACAGAGCCCACCGGCGTACAGCCAACAGAGCCCACCGGCGTACAGCCAACAGAGCCCACCGGCGTACAGCCAACAGAGCCCACCGGCGTACAGCCAACAGAGCCCACCGGCGTACAGCCAACAGAGCCCACCGGCGTACAGCCAACAGAGCCCACCGGCGTACAGCCAACAGAGCCAATTTTTCAAACTTTTCGGTCTCACCAGTGGTGATTAAATCGCACCAAAAGAACGCTTGATTGGTCTAAAAATAAAAAATATGATAAAACTGTCATTTGGGTACAGTGTTACATGACTGCACAATTGTCAAAGTGTGACAGCGCAGGTCCTGTGACTGATATCTCAACAAATTTTCATCCGGGGCTCCAAGCCTGATATACAGCCACTGGAGTCAGTATAAAATACTGTATATGGTCCGGCATGTAAAACGCTGTCAAAAAAATGACTTCCGTGTAATAAATACTAAAACATATAATCACAGAACAAACTCTATATCCACTTTACTGACCACCTAACTGGGAAAATACGTCATGACTAACATTAAATAACGGGGTTATGGCTGCAGCTAGGTGCCATAAACCCGGTATAAATTGTTTTCCTTAGGCGCCAGTCTCATGAAAGAGACCCCTGCATCTCTCCTCTAGCTTGGAAAGGCCGAGTTGGAAAAAAAAAAAAAAAAACACACAACGATCTCGGTTTTCCAGACGAATACAAGGCAGGGTTTACAACTACCAGGGCTGGACATGACATCATAATGTGGCACCCGGCCTCAGAAGGTCATAGAGACTGCCGGGAACCATCTGGTCCTTGGTTAGCTCTATAGTCAACTTCCGCTGCCGGGCCAATTCATTCTCCGGCTGTAGATGCACCGGAGGGTGGCAGGGGGGTGTCCCCACCCACCTGTAAAAACAATGAAGTGGCTGAACAGCCTTGCTATAATTTTTTTTTGTACAGGGAATCACCAGCAGAGAAAATATTAAATAAAAATCTGAATGATGCCTGTAGCTGTACCCATCATTCAGATATCTTCACTGAAAGTGGTATGGAAGTGGTTAAGAGAAATACCTTTAAAGTGGTTGTAAAGGCAGAAGGTGCATTTGATGCATTAAGAAAAAAAAAAAAACTTCTGTGTGCAGCCCCCCCAATATTTACCTGAGCCCCACCTCTATCCAGCGATGTCCACGAGTCCCTCAGCTATCCGGGACTCTCCCCACTGATTGGCTAAGACACAGTAGCAGTGCCATTGGCTAACTGACTTTGACAGCCATGGGAGCCAATCAATCGAGAGGGGGCGGGCTGAACAGCAGCTTTGTGTCTGAATGGACACATGGAGCTACAGCTTGGCTCGGGTGCCCCTAACGCAAGCTGTTTGCTGTGGGTGAACTAGACAGGAGGGAGGGGCCAGGAGCACCAAAGAGGGACCCGAGAAGAGGAGGATCTGGGCTGCTCTGTGAAAATCCACTGCAACAGAGCAGGTAAGTTTAACATGCTTGGTATTAACCACTTCAGCCCCGGACCAATTGGCAGCCAAAGGACCAGGCCCTTTTTGCGATTCGGCACTGCGTCGCTTTAACTGACAATTGCGCGGTCGTGTGACGTGGCTCCCAAACAAAATTGGCATCCTTTTTTTCCCACAAATAGAGCTTTCTTTTGGTGGTATTTGATCGCCCCTGCGGTTTTTATTTTTTGCGCTATAAACAAAAATAAATGCAATAGTTTTTACTTTTTGCTATAAATATCCCCAAAAAATATATAAAAAAAACATTTTTCTTCCTCAGTTTAAGCCGATACGTATTCTTCTACATATTTTTGGTAAAAAAAAAAAAAAAAAATCGCAATTAGCGATTATTGATCGGTTTGCGCAAAAGTTATAGCGTTTACAAAATAGGGGATCGTTTTATAGCATTTTTATTAATATTTTTTTTTTTTACTAGTAATGGCGGCGATCAGCGATTTTTATTGTGACTGCGACATTATGGCGGACACATCGGACATTTTTTGACACATTTTTGGGACCATTGTCATTTATACAGAAATCAATGCTATTTAAATGCATTGATTTCTGTATAAATGACAGTTGTAGTGAAAGAGTTAACCACTAGGGGGAGGGGAGGGGTTATGGGCTGTGACGTGTGTTGTGTTTCTTACATTAGGGGGCGGGGCTGACGTCATTGATCGGCTTTCCGATGACCGGGAACAGCCAATCAATGACAGGCAGAGTAGGAAGCGCGGGGAGAGGTTTGTTTACACAGACCTCTCCCCGCTCTTCAGCTCCGTGACCCGATCGCGGGACACCACTGGCGATCGGGTCCGCTGGTTCCGCGGCCGGGGTCACGGAGCTCCCGACCGGGTCGCGAGCGCGCCGCTGGCGGCGCGCGCACAACCCACGGGCAGGCATTTAAAGGGCCACGTATATATACACATGATTTTGCCTGCCCGTGCCATTCTGCCGCAGTATATCTGCGTTAGGCGGTCAGGAAGCGGTCAAGAGAAATACCTTTAAAGTGGTTGTAAAGGCAGAAGGTGCATTTGATGCATTAAGAAAAAAAAAAAACTTCTGTGTGCAGCCCCCCCCCTCCCCCCATACTTACCTGAGCCCCATCTCTATCGAGCGATGGCCACGAGTCCCTCAGCTATCCGGGACTCTCCCCACTGATTGGCTAAGACACAGTAGCAATGCCATTGGCTAACTGACTTTGACAGCCATGGGAGCCAATCAGTAGAAAGAGGGGACAGGCTGAACGGCAGCTTCGTGTCTGAATGGACACATGGAGCTACAGCTTGGCTCGGGTGCCCCTAACGCAAGCTGCTTGCTGTGAAGGGAACTAGACAGGAGGGAGGGGCCAGGAGCACCAAAGAGGGACCCGAGAAGAGGAGGATCTGGGCTGCACTGTGAAAATCCACTGCAACAGAGCAGGTAAGTTTAACATGTTTGGTATTAACCACTTCAGCCCCGGACCAATTGGCAGCCAAAAGGACCAGGCCCCTTTTTGCGATTCGGCACTGCGTCGCTTTAACTGACAATTGCGCGGTCGTGCGACGTGGCTCCCAAACAAAATTGGCATCCTTTTTTCCCACAAATAGAGCTTTCTTTTGGTGGTATTTGATCGCCCCTGCGGTTTTTATTTTTTGCGCTATAAACAAAAATAGAGCGACAATTTTGAAAACAATGCATTATTTTTTGCTTTTTGCTATAATAAATATCCCCAAAAAATAAATAAAAAAACATTTTTCTTCCTCAGTTTAAGCCGATACGTATTCTTCTACATATTTTTGGTAAAAAAAAAAAAAAAAAAAATCGCAATTAGCGATTATTGATTGGTTTGCGCAAAATTTATAGCGTTTACAAAATAGGGGATAGTTTTATAGCATTTTTATTTATATATTTTTTTTTACTAGTAATGGTGGCGATCAGCGATTTTTATTGTGACTGCGACATTATGGCGGACACATCGGACATTTTTGACACATTTTTGGGACCATTGTCATTTATACAGCAATCAATGCTATTTAAATGCATTGATTCCTGTATAAAACAGTTGTAGTGAAAGAGTTAACCACTAGGGGGAGGGGAGGGGTTATGGGCTGTGACGTGTGGTGTTTTTTACATTAGGGGGCGGGGCTGACGTCATTGATCGGCTTTCCCGATGACCGGGAACAGCCAATCAATGACAGGCAGAGTAGGAAGCGCGGGGAGAGGGTTATTTACACAGACCTCTCCCCCTTCTTCAGCTCCGTGACCCGATCGCGGGACACCAGCGGCGATCGGGTCCGCTGGTCACGCGGCCGTGGTCACGGAGCTCCCGACAGGGTCGCGAGCGCGCCGCTGGCGGCGCGCACGCGACCCACGGGCAGGCATTTAAAGGATCACGTACAGGTACGTGATTTTGCCTGCCCGTGCCATTCTGCTGACGTATATATGCAGTGGGCGGTCGGGAAGCGGTTAAAAAAAAAAAAAAATCTAATCTAAAATATATAAGACTTTACAAACACTAACCACTTCGTATCCAGGCCATTTCTGACACTCCACTCCTACATTTAAAAATCTACTTTTTTTGCTAGAAAATTACTTAGAACCCCAAACACTATTTACTTTTAGCAGAGACCCTAGAGCAGTGGTGGCGAACCTTGGCACCCCAGATGTTTTGAAACTACATTTCCCATGATGCTCAAATACACTGCAGAGTGCATTAGCATCATTTAGAGAATAAAATGGTGGGTGTTGACATTTTTTGTCACGTAGTATTTGCACAGTGGCTTCTCTGAATTTTTCCTGAATTAAAAAAAATAAATAAATAAAAACATTAAAAAGTTAGCCCAATTTTTGGTATAATGTGAAAGATGTTACGCCGAGTAAATAGATACCCAACATGTCACGCTTTAAAATTGCGTCTGCCCGGTTCTCATGCAATGGATTTATGCTTGGATCCATTCTTTCTGTCCTCTTACTGACAATATTCCTCATTTTGGTTTTTCAATGTTTTCTTTTGAGATGATGTACAGTTTGTATATGATGCATATTCCTCATCTAGACTTGGGTATACCCTTCGGATTCCCGATTGTTTTGCTATTGGATAACCCCCACCTGGGGTTCCAGACTCGGGGACAGGAATTTGGAGCATCTAGTAGAACGTTATATTATATTTCGACTGTAATGTTTTATATCCGTCTGTCATCATTTGGCATTTGTCTGTTCTCATGTACGGTTCTTTTTAAACGGGGCTCTCCAAACTTTCTAAACAAAAAGGGTCAGTTTATTGTCCTTCAGATTTTAGGGGGGCCGGACTGTGGTCAGCGGAATTGAAAAATTTCCTGGCATC
This sequence comes from Lithobates sylvaticus, assembly GCA_028564925.1. Lineage (NCBI taxonomy): Eukaryota > Metazoa > Chordata > Amphibia > Anura > Ranidae > Lithobates > Lithobates sylvaticus. Next base: position 14,934,769 of record CM053036.1, on the reverse strand, counting down.
CATCATTGGTGTCAGTGGGAGGAATAGTGCCCCATCATTGGGGGGTCAGTGGGAGGAATAGCGTCCCATCATTGGGGGGTCAGTGGGAGGAATAGCGTCCCATCATTGGGGGGTCAGTGGGAGGAATAGCGTCCCATCATTGGGGGGTCAGTGGGAGGAATAGCGTCCCATCATTGGGGGGTCAGTGGGAGGAATAGCGTCCCATCATTGGGGGGTCAGTGGGAGGAATAGCGTCCCATCATTGGGGGGTCAGTGGGAGGAATAGCGTCCCATCATTGGGGGGTCAGTGGGAGGAATAGCGTCCCATCATTGGGGGGTCAGTGGGAGGAATAGCGTCCCATCATTGGGGGGTCAGTGGGAGGAATAGCGTCCCATCATTGGGGGGTCAGTGGGAGGAATAGCGTCCCATCATTGGGGGTCAGTGGGAGGAATAGCGTCCCATCATTGGCGCCAGTGGGAGGAATAGCGTCCCATCATTGGCGCCAGTGGGAGGAATAGTGCCCCATTATTGGCGCCAGTGGGAGGAATAGCGCCCTATCATTGGTGTAAATAGGCAGAACAGTGTCTTGTATCAATGGGAGGATTAGTGCCCCAAGGGCTGGATAAAGGCAAGCAAAGGGCCACATCTGGCCCCAGGGCCACAATTTGAGACCACCGTTTTAAACCTTTACAAGAAAAGTTTGTAAACAAAAAAAAAAAATTGCGTCTGCCCGTGTAATGGTTGCAAACTACGGTGCTTAACATTCTCCATAGGCGATGCTTTAAACGCCTTTAGACCCCTTTCACACCACACCGCCCATAGCGTTGGCAGTAAAACGCTGCTAGTTTTACCGTCGGATTTGCGCCGCATTTCGGCCGCTAGCGGGGAGCTTTTACCCCGCGCTAGCAGCTGAGAAAGGGTTAAAACCCCGGGCAAAACGCCGCAATAGCAGCGTTTTGTCAGTGGTATTACAGCGCTTCCCCATTGATATCAATGGGGAGCAGCGGTGGAGGAGCGGTGAGTTCACCGCTCCTTCACCGCTCCAAAGAAGCTGCTGGCAGGACTTTTTGTGACGCCCTGCCAGCGTACCACTGCAGTGTGAAAGCCCTCGGGCTTTCACACTGCAGACAATGGTGCCGCAGTTTGAGGGCGGATTGCAGGCGCTATTTCTAACGCTATAGCTCCTGCAATACGCCCTCGGTGTGAAAGGGCTCTTACAGGTTACCAGTTTAGAGTTGCACAGGAGGTCTGGTGCTAGAATTATTGCTCTCGCTCTGACGTTGGCGACAATTCCTCACATGTGTGGTGCGATCACCGTTTATATATGCGTGCGCATTTGAATTTAAGCACGGTGGGACGGGGGTGCTTTAAAAAAAAAAAAAAGTATGATTTATTTTACATATTTTTTTACTATTATTTAATTTACACTTTTTTTTGTACTAACTTTATTGGGATGACAAGGGCTGAACATCATCCCTTATGATGGAATGGGCCAGGACAGGCTCTCTTTATGGAGAGATCTGGGGTCTATTCAATCCTAAAATCGCTCCTCTGGCCTCCCCTGCAGCCGATCACACACAGATCGGTCTGATCCGCTGCTTCCCTGGCGGCCAGGTAAACAAAAAGGGGCGGAACCGGAAGTGGCAAACTACTCATCGCTCCCGGTTTCTGAGGCTACAAAGAGAGGGGAACGATGTCAGTTCCTCTCTTTCTGTACAGGGCAGCCATCGCTGCATTGCTCCCGGGCCTCCTCGATGGGACAGGAGAACCAGGGAGAGGCGGCAGTGGAAGGGGGAGGGTGGTAGGACCCCTTTCCGCCACCCACAGAAGTGATAGAGTTGTTAATTAGCCACTCGGATCACTCCAGCATGAAAGACAATCACCAGCTGAAAAGAACGATACCGGAATGATGCCTGTAGGTGCGCCCACCGTCCGGGTATAACCACTGAAACCCGAGAAGGTACAGGTACATACCTTGGGTAGGAAGTGGTTAAAAACCTAATTTTTGTGTTGTCTTTGCACTGCGACCTATGAAAAGCCATCGCCCTTCCGTCTGCTGCCTAAAAAGGTAATAAGTTTCACAAAATAATTGGCCATAAGAAATCTAAATGGGACTTCCAGAGTCATCGGTGGATCGGCTTTTATGTATCACCGACACCTTTCTTCTCGGGTTTAACCTACAAAATGTAATACTCAAAGCACACGATTCCGCGGAGTATAAAAAGGAAAATCCTGTCAATTAGCAGTAATGTGACATAAAAGCACAAAGTGATCATTAGGAACGTCGTCCAGCCAACCCACCAATTATATGACTAGAACATGAGCCGCGCGCCACACACACACACACTTACTGGGGATGTTGCTGAAAATGATATTAAAAAAAAAAAAAAAAAAAAAAGATGATAAAAAAAAACCCACGCAGAACATCCTGAACATTAAAAGCAAACAAAAAATGGCAACCCCTTGTTAAAAGTTCAGGTCACCCCTCCCCCCCCCCCCCTTTATACAGGGTACAAGGTCTTGTATCCATTCATATATCGGTCTCCTTTCTTCCTTTGTGGTTACAACGGTATTATTGTGTTTATATTTTCTTTTATTATTTAACACGCCGGCTAGATCCCCCCCCCCCCCCCCAGGATATGCATTTAAATTTTAGCAGAGTAATGGGGAGAACTTGGAGTGCATTACTGATTTGTATACATATCTCAAACTTTGGTATATTTTCTAGCCATTGCTTGGCTCTTTTTATTTTAATGGTAATGTCTATAGTTTTACCTTGTATTTATATACAGGGGGTCCACGAGTTACGAACTCGTTAGGGACTGCCCGCCTGTACGGAAGTCGGAAATGTTCGCAAGTCGGCCGCTCATGCGCAGACCGACAAATACGGACATTTCCGATGTTCCGTCTAATGCCGTTCTGCGCATGCGCGGCAAATTACGGACATTTCAGAAGCTTGCCGGCATTTTCCGAGGCTCCATATGGCAGCGCATGCGCAGAACGGCCGGAGGACAGCGAAAAATGGCGGAGGGTCCCTGCAGCGCCCCGTTCGTAGGTCGGGCGTTCGTAAGTCGGGGACCCCCTGTACTCTGTTTTTGTATGTATTTCTGAAAATAATTGAGATGCACCGAAATCTCAGCCTCCAAAACATTTCAGCTGAAAATGGTGTTATTGGCATTCGGCTGATAAGACAAAAGCGAAAAAAATTTAATAATCATATTGGCACCAAAAAGTTCTGTGCGTTCCTGCAAGTTTAACGCTGCATAGTTCTGTGCGTTACTGCAAGTTTAACGCCGCATAGTTCTGTGCGTTCCTGCAAGTTTAACGCCGCATAGTTCTGTGCGTTCCTGCAAGTTTAACGCCGCATAGTTCTGTGCGTTCCTGCAAGTTTAACGCCGCATAGTTCTGTACGTTACTGCAAGTTTAACGCCGCATAGTTCTGTGCGTTCCTGCAAGTTTAACGCCGCATAGTTCTGTGCGTTACTGCAGGTTTAACGCTGCCTAGTTCTGTACGTTACTGCAGGTTTAACGCTGCCTAGTTCTGTACGTTACTGCAAGTTTAACGTTGCATAGTTCTGTGCATTACTGCAAGTTTAACCGCCATACATTTCATTGTGTTACTGCAAATTTAATGCCGTATAGTTCTGTGCATAACTGCAAGTTTAACCGCCATATATTTTATTGCGTTACTGCAAATTTAACGCAGTATAGTTCTGTGCGTTCCTTTTTTATAGGTCATGTGACTCACAAACATCAAAAAGGTAACACGTGCGCTAATGATGCGTTCTTGCTGCATTTTAACTGGGAGGTGCGTTTTTTTTAACCAACCAAAAATGCAGCAAGCAAGATTTTAAACACCACAATGGAAGCGCAATTAGTGTGAAGACATAAATAGAATTTAAAAGGGATGCATTTTTCTTAAGCTAAAAAAGGTGCAGATAGCGGCTGATAATAAATTCATATTCATCTCAATTATATTGACGATATTAATTCAAAAATTTAAATACAATTATAAATATATCATTTTTTTTTATGTCATTTCGGTTTTCGGCCAAGTGCATCCTGCATCTTCGGTTTCGGCACCAAAATTTCCATTTGGTGTGCCTCTAGGATTAGAAAATAGAAAAACCTAATAAAAGTCTAATAAAAATGATATTTAAAAAAAATTAAAAATAGAAAAAAAACGTTAGTTACTTTACTGGGTGATCTGAAAAACGGCCATCACCGATCTGATACAATCCACCTGTCTGCTCACCCAGGTCCCAGGTCTTCCTCAACCCAACTTACCCCTTCAGGCCACGGGTGGCGGATTCCTTTTTTTTTTCTCTTTCACCCGACGGGCTCCTCTTTAATCCCCGTCATCTGTATAATCCAACCTGTCAAAAAATAAATAAATAAAAAAAAAAAAAACACGACTATGAGTAATGAAAATATACACAAACACACACACAAACACACACACACACACACAATCTCACAAAAGTGAGTACACTCCTCACATTTTTGTAAATATTTTATTACCGGTATATCTTTTCATGTGACAAGTGGTTAAAAGAAATGTAACCACTTGCCGCCCTCCATATAGCAGAATGACGTCGGCAAAGTGGTTTCAATATCCTGACCGGGCGTCATATGATGTCCTCAGGATATTAAGCCGATGCGCGCCCCTGGGGACGCGCATCGCGGCGATCGTTGTTGCGGGGTGTCAGTCTGCAACACCAATCTAGGTAAAGAGTCTGACGGAGACTCTTTACCACCTGATCAGCCGTGTCCAATCACGGCTGATCACAACCTCTTGTATCAATTGACCCTTTCTTTTTAGATTGTAAGCTCTAGCGAGCAGGGCCCTCTGATTCCTCTTGTACCAAATTGTTATGTAATTGTAATGTCTGCCTTTATTTTGTTAAGCGCTGCGCAAACTGTTGGCGCTATATAAATCCTGTATAATAATAATAATAATAATAATAATGTAAATAGGAAGAGCCGGTGATCGGCTTTTTCTCACTTGCGTCTGACAGATGCGAGTAGAGGAAAGCCGATCGGCTGCTCTCCTGACAGGGGGGGGGGGGGGTCTGTGCTAATTATTTATCAGCGCAGCCCCTCCTCGAATCCTGACCAGGACCACCATAATGCCACCCAGGACCACTAGGGACGCCACCACACTGGACCACCAGGTATGCCCCCCCCCCCCCCAGACCCCCAGAGAAATGCACATCTGTGCCCAGGCAGCTGCCAATCAGTGCCCACTGACAATGCCTACCACTGCCACCAGGGATGCCCATCAGTGCCTCATATGAGTGCTGTGCATCAGTGCCCATCAGTGTCACGTATCAATGCCCAGCAGTGCCGCCTATCAGTGCCACCCATAAGTACCCATCTTTTCATCCTTTCAGTGCCCATCAGTGTCGCCTATCAGTGCACACCTGTGCCACCCATGAGTGCCCACCAGTGCCGCCTGTCAATGCCCATCAGTGCTGCATATCAGTGCTGCATATCAGTGCTGCATATCAGTGCTGCATATCAGTGCTGCATATCAGTGCTGCATATCAGTGCTGCATATCAGTGCTGCATATCAGTGCTGCATATCAGTGCTGCATATCAGTGCCGCCTCATCAGTGCCGCCTCATCAGTGCCGCCTCATCAGTGCCGCCTCATCAGTGCCGCCTCATCAGTGCCGCCTCATCAGTGCCGCCTCATCAGTGCCGCCTCATCAGTGCCGCCTCATCAGTGCCGCCTCATCAGTGCCGCATCAGTGTCATCAGTGCCTCATCAGTGCCTCATCAGTGCCGCCTCATCAGTGCCGCCTCATCAGTGCCGCCTCATCAGTGCCGCCTCATCAGTGCCGCCTCATCAGTGCCCATCAGTGAAAGAAAACTTATTTACAAAATTTCTTATAAACAGAAATAAAACGTATATTTTTTCAAAATTTTCGGTCTTTTTTTATTTGTTTATCAAAAAATAAAAACCGCAGAGGTGATCAAATACCACCAACAGAAATC